>JAYRBW010080539.1:0-23723 GCA_036023295.1 Invenusta paracnida | reverse complement strand
CAGAAAAACAGGTATATCGTTGCAAAAATTCAACAATCAATGGTTAGACAAGTACCCTTGGTTAGATTGCCCAAGCACAGATTGGGATCGAAAATCCATCATGGATGCCAGTGGACATCTCAAAGTTGTGACATCATCAATATTTCTTGCTGC
The DNA here is from genome assembly GCA_036023295.1 of Invenusta paracnida. Taxonomy (NCBI): domain Eukaryota; kingdom Metazoa; phylum Platyhelminthes; order Proseriata; family Coelogynoporidae; genus Invenusta; species Invenusta paracnida. The sequence continues at coordinate 23,570 of JAYRBW010080539.1, read as the reverse complement.
TTTTGAGATGGTGAGGTTTCTGTTTGGATATACTAAAGGGATTGCTACATTGCTTCAAGGTGAGTCTCTAGAGTTCCTTTCAGCATACAAAGAAATAAGGAACATTGAGGGAACTCTCCAAGCTGTCAGGGAAAAAAGCAAAGAGAAATTTAATCAAGTGTATAATCAAATGTTGAAGAAGGCGGATATTTCTGGTACCACAATAAAAATACCATGTCTGTGTGGTCGGCAAACCTTGAGGGAAAACCACCCGATATCATCTCCGGAGGCATACTTCAGAGTAACAGTCTTCACACCATATTTTAGTACAATAATTTCAGAATTGAGTTCAAGATTCAATGCATTGTCAAGGGCCACCACAAGAGGTCTTGTTATCTTTCCTCACAATATTTCCAGGTGGCTGAATGAGCAGGCTATCAAAGCCCTTCACGACTATTATGAAATGGATTTGCCAGATCCAGCAATTTTTCTGCAAGAGATTGATAGATGGAAGTTCCTGTGGAGCCAGGTGCCCTCAGACCAATGGCCACATACGATCACACAAACTCTCCAACACAATGAAGTCACCCCCCAGACTTATCCTAACATTATTTCCATCTTGAGGTACCTTCTTTTCCTACCCATCACCTCTGCAACTGTTGAACGAGCAAATTCCAGCCTTAAGTTTGTTAAGAGCTGCAGAAGAAGCACTATGGGCCAGAGCAGGCTAAATTTGTTACTGATGATCTTCATTCACAAAGACATTGTTGCAAACCTCAACATTGGCAAGATCATCGACAAATTTGCAAAATGCAAGCCTTGGCGAATGAAACTAACAAACCCCTTGGTTTGAGTTGTTTGTATGTATAAATAAATTGACTTTATTCATCAATTATAAAATGCTAAAGACGTGTAAAATGGAACAATGTTTCTACAATATTAGTTTAAATATGTACAATAAACTATGTTTTTTGTATAAATTAATCGGTGCATCAATATACAGTTAAATTTACTTATTCATCAAATTAACGGGGGTAAACTATTAAAAGACGTGCGGGACAATGTTTTTACATATACAGTATTTCCTCTCCAATAGAACCCAGGTTCTAATAGAGGAAACACGGTAATAATAGTCGCAAAAGTTTAAATATGTATATATTGTCAGAGTTTTAGGAATGCGCGCATCCCCCTGAAGAATTTCTAAATACGGGCCTGACAAGAGTTCCTACTGTCTGTCAGTATAGAAGGTGGAGCACTAACGCGTCACTCTTCTGTCCCCTTGACAGTATAAATGGACGCTCGCGCGTCCGTTTCAACTCATTCTGTTTTGTACTGAGCTACTGAACGATCGTCTCTCCATTTGCAATTGCTCTCTTAGCATGTCATATTATCATAGAGTTACAACATCAACCGGCGATGCCCACCATAAAAGTGGGACTTTACCACTGCGATAAGATGGATAATCACTGCACTGATTGCCAACGTTCAAAGTGGCAGAACTCCTTGTCGAGTGAGAGAACAAGAGTCTCCGAGTATTCTGTATAAACAAATTCGTTATGATTATTTAAAGAGAATAATGGTATTGAAGCATGGCTGTAAGCATCTCTCACAATGCCTTAAACCCTGATGTGTTTGGTTATTATTATTTTTACTGTTGATCAGCTTATTAAGGTTGGTAATGCCCACGTAGTGTTCCTTGTCCCTGGCAGCTAGAATATTGAAAATCCTAGGGGTGGTTTACATATTGACAATTTAAGAATTTAAGACAATATTAATTTATTAATTAGGGTATATTTTATATTACTTCTATTCTATAAAGAGTAATATATAGATACATAAACATATTTTATAATTTTATATAAAATGTCATAATACAAATTTTATTTAATATAACATTTCAAAATTTATTTGTTTTTTAGACATATTTATAATATTAATTTTACAATTTTATTAGAACTAATTTATATTACAAACCGGTATGTATGTTAGCAAACCATTTCATAAATGCATATTTCGTTTCATTGATAAAGAAAGTTGTTATATAGCATTGAAAAAATAACAATTGAGCTGAAAAAGTTACATAATATTTGATTTGTTTTATATACGATCTGTTTTATACACAAGCCAATAAACAGTCCAATCATATATATATAAACTCTATAGATAATGAAAAATTAACAACATGTTAATTAACGCTAAAATATAAAGAAAAACAGCTGTTTGTTTTTCAGAATTTTTATAAAATTCAGAATTAATAGAAGAGTTAACATGCGAAAATTATATAGTTTCATCAAAATCATTCCTATATATCATAAAGCTCGTGTATCACGAAGGAATCCGGGAATTTTTTCTACGTAATTTAAATTATCAGAAACGTAAGTTAATATTTAAATTAAAATCTATTTAGATAGTTGTTATGAAAATGTTTTAAAAGCGTATATTAAAAATTCATTTGTAGCTTCATAATTTTGTACGTTCAATATATTTCGATTATATGCTGCAATATTGAACTAGTTTTGGACATCATTTAGAGGTCCACATCATAAGCAGTCACAAGTATAAACATAACATATTATTCTATATAATATCAGTAGTGATGAGGTGATACTTGGGTGGCTACCCTCAGTTGGTGGGAGATTGGCTTTGGCGTACAGGTTTTATCTAAAAAAAACAATTTTTGTAATCAATTTTTTTCATTTATTTATTTGTTTTGGTGCAAATTTTCAATAAGTTTAATTTTCTTGTTGAACGCTACTTTTCAAAATTATGGTAGGAACCTTCATTTAAATGCGCGTGGAAACTATATAATATTGTTTACATGTCTGAAGTGTTATATATTTTTTTCTAAAACAGAAAACCTTGTACAAGACTGTCCCATCCAAATTTTCCTTTCTCAAAACAGATCGCCATATTCAACGTAGTTCGAACTCTTGATGAAATTATAGTGCCTTTGGGAGAATCTTTATAATTGGAATTTGGACCCCTGATACTCGTTTGAAAACGAATGGTCTACAAGGTACATTTACAACTTGTTTTAAACTTTATTGTAAGTTTGGTGATTTCAAAAAAAGGGCTCGAACCCATATGTCTAAACAACTATGGGTACACTCGAACGTTTGTACGAGGCGTAAGTGTCTTTAATTCTTTGAGGAGAAATTATGAAGGTTTATTTGGGCTTTAAATAAATCAATCAAATGTTTTCATATACTCAAGTTTGTGTACTAAGATGGTTCATTGGTTTCCAATTGTGTTTTATAAGGTAATGAAGCTTGATGAGCACATCAATAGTAATGAAATAGTCAATATAGTCTTAATTCCGAAAAGGACGCAAAGTTTATCGTTCAAATAAATAATCTTTCTAACTGAATATCACTCCTTTGAAAATCCTAGATTTTCGGATACAGTACAATCTCAAAATATATGTAATATAATGAGTAAACATAGAATATAATATAAATCAATATTAAATCATGAAATTCACTCCTCCAATAAGTTATCTCAATAAATCATTAAATAAAAAGAAAAGCCATTCTATTGGTACTGTTAACTACGCCAGGCCTAGTTTCGAACATAAAATTTATATAATGGGATCAAAACAATCGATGAGTAATAATAATATAATTAAGAATAAAATTTATATATAAATCATATTATGAAATTTTAGGCATATGCACGATGCCACTATAGTATACGAACACCTAAATCTTTTCATTTGTAAAAAAATTAGTTCATAAAAATAAAATGTAAATTTCATTATAATTAGTAGACTTCTATATATGTACTATTATTCTTTTCTATGTATAACAATAATTTTACATTGAAGTAACAGATGAATTCAATATTGAGTGACCATATTATTTTATCTTTATTAGCCCTTTATAATATTTTTCATAATAAATATTTAATAGAATACAAATTATTACGCGCAATACATATGTGGAACATTTGTTTTAAATATATTGCTATGTATGATACAAATAAATAACGATTCATTGGAAAACTTTCTGTAAAAATTACAGAAAAATCCAATTAAATCTGTTTTATCCCTATACGCCTAATAACACCACAATACAAGTAGCTACAATTATCTATCTTTCCTTTCACAATTTCCCCCTTTGTAAATTAATCCTTTTTATTTATAATTACACACAATACTCTCCCTTCGAGTCAACGCCGGGCTATGATAGGAAAGATACAAAGCGATCTCTTAAAAATGTCTCTCTCTTGTATATTCGGTTTGATGTACTTTAGGGGGTAACAAACATGCCTCGTATATTATTCAATTGGTTGGTCGCTTGCAGAGAAAGAAAGACAACCCACACTCTTGAGTTGAGCAGCTTTCGGTGAGCTAAGCAAGTTACGTTTACACACCCCTTTCTGTCGTTACAGCAGACTGAGTGAGAACGCTACATAACCCGATGAGGGCATTCATTCGGTGCGACCTGATATGACTCAGGCAATACAAAATCTTCGACGTAACCTAGCCTGTGATTGGCTCTTGTGATATGTTACTCGGCAACCTATTATCGACATCCAGAAAAAGTTGTGGCTAATTTCTCGTCTGTCCGTTTGTAACTAGCTAGATATATTTGTATGTTTGTATGTATTACGTTGACAGGCGATATATTGATCATTTAAATCTTCGATAGGCTTCCAGCGCCGCGTTCTAACCAGGTCATACGTAATATCTAACTGGCTATTGCTTCAGACACGCCGCGGACTATATTTAGGAGTGTGTGTTATTTATTATATTACCTCATCATTGTTCCTCCATAGCCTGCTACTTCGCATAGTTGCTGCATGGTATCTCTATCAAAGTACGCGTGATGATTGCAGCCGAGAACAACGGAATTTCTGCTGTAACCTCAGTTGGGTGAGTTCACATCACTTATCTCACTACAATACTAGATATTACGTCTTATTTGTACTTTTAAATATTTATTTTTATATTTAACACATTTTCAATTTATACATTCGTGATTTCCAGTTGTCCTTTATCGAGGTCATTGACCATAGTAAATGCACTTCATGTTATTGTTAGTTACATGTTGTATTTGTTTTTCTGTGTTGAAGTATTCACCTATTTTTTCTTCATTTTTAAACTTATTTGCTATATTACATAATACTATTCTATATATAACGTTATAAACCTGTATATAGAGGTTTATTGTGAACCAGATTAACAGAAAGTTTAAAGTATACAACGAATTTGTATCGTACAATCGCTACGGTTTTTTCCTTTTCACATTTCGAATGTATTATACACATTAGTGTTTATTTCAAGAGTGAAATCAATAACGAATATGAACTACAATTCGCTATGATTGAATATGTATATTGTCATAAAGTAATTTTCAATGTGTAATATTCTTTTATAAAATTATCACAAATCTAAATTATTTGCTACGTTATATTTAACTATAAATGAATTATATTCCTTGTGTATAAAAATGTATATATATAATTAATATCGATTAAAACTTAGATTATTCCAATATAATACCTATCCCATGTGTTACGACCGAGAAATTGAAAAATGGGTAAATTTTTACTAAAACTTTCCACTATCGTCAGTATAATTAATTATAATTAATGTATTAATTATACTGACGATACAGTTATAGTGGTCCCAGGGAGAAGACTGGGCAGCACGTGCTCCCCTAGATCAATCCTTGGCGCTCTTTCAAAAAGGTAACAATGACTAGTAAGAAACATCTTTTTTGTCATGTTTGTAAAATATGCGCCTATTACTTACTCTTCTATCGCCCTTCTGCCTTTAACTTTGTGCGCCCCTACAAAGTATTGTTTTGCCCTTATAAAAAAACACTTGGACCGCCCCTGATCTTGACCTAGTATGGTCGATACATGTTTTAATATAAATTTACCCAGAAAAATGGATTTTTCGAATTCTCAATTGAAACTTAAATATTCCTACCAATACAAGTAAATGTAAGGATTTAAATACATAAATGTAAATATCTATGTTATAAATTACGTCAATAGCGGGTTTTTTTAGAAGAGTTTATGAATATATATATTTAATCTTTATGTGCTATTTTTTACGATTCTACTTTCTTTCTTTTTTATTTTTATTAATGATATGACGAACTCAATTTTACTATTTATTACATCATAAACGTATATAATAAATTATTAAAATAAAACAAATATAATCGTTTAATAAAAAAGTATTGATCAAAAATCTATCCTGCGTTTTTTTAATGTAATTCCCCTAATATCAGTTATAATTATATAATAATATATATAGTAATATTATAATATTACTCAACTTTATTATTTAATATGTTAAAAAACTTTATATTTTTTACATTTAATAATCTAGTGTTTTGGGTTTTTATATCGTGCATATATAAATGTTTCGAAATGATTGATTTATAGAATTTTTTGGGAAGGTGTACATACTGTTTTGACAATTATAAAGAAAATCCTTAAAGATTTATTATTAAAATCAAAAAAATGTTCTAAATTATATTTAAAATATATTCATAAAACATGTTCTGTGTTTTCCACTAATTCATGTGCAAGTAACATTTGAAGAAATTTGCTTGATCTCTACGAACATTCAATTATTTTATTATATTAGATTATACAGCGGATTTCAATACACTTCTTGTTTTGTTAAATTAAAGTTACATTATATTGCTAAGGTCTGTTGCCAGCTCTAAGTTTTGCATTTAGTGTGTATTTTTGACTTTAGGAACTTTGTGTATCTCTTTAGGGAAATAATAAAACACTTTCCGCAATATATATTCACAATTAGTAACAAAATACAATATACACTTTTTAAGCGTTCTCCTGTTAAAAACTGATTAAAATACTTTTAAAAGTGAAACTTGAGGGGGAAAATGAACTGCATTTGCCCCCCTGACTTCTCTTCTTGCTTCAGGCGCATATTCTAATAATTTACATTAATTTTAATATATCCTACTAAGCATCTGTCCAATTATATTACATAGTTTACTTTTATGTAAATTATCGATGCTTATTTTTCCTTAGTATATTCGTATCTACATATATTTACATAGTACTTATGCATTTACTGTATTCATAATAAATGCATTTGATAATTTTTCTGTTCATTATTAAGAATTATAGAATTTTTCTATTTTTATTAAAAACAAGTTTATTTGGACAAAAAAACACATCATATCAATGACTTATAAATAATATAAACCACTTAAAAATGTGTTAAAATAAATTTATTAATTAAAAGGAACCGAGCTTTCGATGTAACTTCATGTCATATATTCATGGCCAAGATATATATATTACTATTAATAGGATAATATGGATTATAATATATACAGAAAACAAAATTTTGTGTATTAATGCTTACCTTTAGCTTTGAAAAGGTTTTTAAATGTTATTACATATGTCTGAAAAGTGGCAATATTACATAAACTAAAACGAACAAGGTATTAAAATAATATATTACATTACCTATTCATATATGTATTGTATAGTGGTATTTAAAAAACGTTTTGTTTCAACGATTTTTTAATTGGTTCACTTAAAAAACCAGTCTTCAAATACAAAGCAATGAAATTACATAAAACTTTATATAATTTGAAAGTATTTATTGTATATTGTCATCTAAATAATAATAAATATTTTATTGATTTAAAGAAATTATTATAATTATTATAGATACATAACCATCCGTTAATGCTCTTAACTACATATCACATAATGTATTAAAAATAGAATACACAGCTATTTATAATATTATAAGCGCAGAGTGTATTCTATTTAATGCTCAGCTATAACTTAGAATCGGCTTAATATACTCTGCGCTCTATTATAGCGACTGTAAAATTATTAGAGTGCTAATGCAAATTGGGTTATATCAAGGCCAAGGATAGATCTAATGAAATATACTAAATATATATTATAATACGCCGGGCAGACTGAGCTTTGCGATTCACCTAAACGTGTCTGATGCACCCATATGTTATAAAGTACAGTCAATGTGTATGGTTTTAACCAGCAAATGGTGTATGTTTTTTGGTTTAGGCCTCAACCTCGTGCAACAGTTTCTCATCTATTCATATAAAATAGTATGCCATGGCATACTATAGAAAGAGGGCTACACTGTTAGTGTTTATTAGTCATCACGGGGTATATTGCTGTTGGAACTTGTCGCATCCCGTTTTCAAGCTAAGCTTATTATTTAAATTATGAGGTATGAATGTAATAATACCAGTAAACATTACTACAATATCACCTTGAAAGCACAACTAATGAAATACATATATAGCATAACATCTGTAAAGGTTCGACAAATGCTGGTATATTACCACAAATAATAATATCCTCTAGATATTCTAATATGCAATATAGTGGTTTTAAGCGAGTATATCTTAACTGTAAAATAAAGGGGCCTACATCGTAAATATGACTAAATGTCATTATACTGAGCAATACATTATAAGGTGTCAGTCTGCTTACGTTCACTAATACCAACCGTGACTATTGCGTATACTTCTTGGTACATTGTTAAATGGTGTCTGAGGTAACATCGGTGTAAACAACAGATTGCATGCACGAACAAGATAAATAATAGGCTTTTTTGAAATCATGTTTTGTAGTCTATTTACAATCGTCGACAATTCCAAGAATTAGTGATCAGTAACTGCAGTATGTTACAGTGAAAATGTTGCAGTAGGAAGTAAGTATTATGGAAGTCTTATACATTTGGCTTGACTTCTGAACACCATTTAAAAGTAAACTTCGCACGATAATTTGTTCTTTGTGTTATTGTTCTATTTCCTGTGATTCAACATAATTGTTTTCTTGCTTCAATTATATAGAAGAATAAACATCTTAAACAAACAAACAAACAAACTAATTAATAAAATATATCTGCATTTCACATTTATTTTGTTATATTATGCATGTATATCTAAGTAATATATATCTACTATATAATTAGCGTATTGCTCATTAGATACTAAAATATAACCAAATACAAACATTTATATTTATATAGAAAATATTCAATATTATTTATAAAAATAAGGGTTTCAATTCTAAAATTGTCTAACATTAATTTAATACAAAAAGAAATTAGTTAAGTCAAAAATACAAAATATTGATACTACCTATATAATTAAATTTCCACATCTCACAATTCAATAAATAGTAACTATTTAAGATTGCAAAAATTCCCAATTTAGAAACAATCACAAAGAACAATTCCAAACATTCAGAAATATTCTATATAATTTTTAATAATTACAGGAATATTCAATATAGGCAACTGTATTTTAGTTAAACGTATGCTAAGGATCAATACTATAATTAATATTTAATAATATTAGTTGCACATAATAAAATTTACATTGCTACATATTTGCCAATATTTCGCATCACATTCATTTAAATAACTTATAACTTTTAAATATATATTTCATTCTACAACAATGAACTTTAAAACATTCAATTTCAAATTATCGTATCCACTGATAAATCTTATACCAGTACATATTTCAAGTAAAACCCACAACCAATTAGGGGTTTTGTTTTCATTTTTGTTTTTACATTTTGCCACAAAAGTCTTACTCCTTTTGTTTTTGATGAAGTTATATAGTTAACCATGTTGGATTTAGTTTATGTCATCTATGATTAATAAATTGATTTATAAAATAACTCTATATATATATAACTTTATGTATAGAACATTGTATACCATTAAAATGTTACCAGTTAAGTGTTTTGTGGTTCGTAATTTTTACTAAATCTACAGATTATATTTTCTTTATTAATTACAAATTTACTTACTATTTCTTATCAATATTATAAAGATACTTTACAAACCAAAAATCAAAAGGAACTTTTCTTTTTCGTATATGAAACATGAATAAAGCCAATGTTCTTTTTGCCAAGGTTATTTTATATATATATAGAAGCGAAAAATTACGTATATAGTAAGTTCACACTCGTCTTCGTAATCGCAATCGCTTGAAAAACCGCATCTCTTGTCGTTTCATATTTCGTTCGTTCATTCGCCCTCTTAATATCTCCAGAATAGTTAGGACTTCAGGGTAGACAGACACTGGAAGCATAGAATTGAACCAACCAACTGGTTATAATATAATCCAGTCAACATAGCGCAACTTGAGCTGAACGTTTCTCGTTTCGTCATTCCATTTCTCCTCGCTCGCTCGTTCTTCCCTTCAGATTTGGTGTCCTGACGAAATCCCCTTCGTTCTTTTCTTCTCCAGTGTAATATAATGCAACCCCGCCATGACATCCCTCTCTGAGATCGAATAAGCAATAAGCGAACGAGCAAACTACAACAGCCTGCTGCAGTAGACTTTTACCTATAGTGTAAGGATATAATGATTGCGCGGGCATTTCTGTAAAATAGGAAAACCTTACGCCACAGTATTACCACGAAGCATTGCTAGCTGAGATCTCGCCACATAATCGGTAATCTCAAACCTCCGGCAAGCCTATATGAATTCCTCTCCACCCCTCCCCAGCTATCAAATGATCCACAGTTTGAAAGAAAATTGGATCATTGACTGGGACGTGTATTGCAGTCAGCCATACTAGCTGGCAATTGAACTAGTTCAACTTAGTTCACATTTTCGCGTGTTGGTGTGTTAGTCAATCGCTCAATCTGTGGTATACTATAGTCCATTCGTCGGTCTTTCTATCCATCTCGCTTGTTTTAGTTCGATCTTTCTACTCTGTGATAAAAATTCAAGCAGGCATTCATCCTTTTATATATAATATAGCTACTTATAAGCATATACATATGTGTGTATATATATATATAAACTGTAGAATAACGCAAGTCGTTCACGAATACTCGTAGCATCTCTTTTTACTAAAAAATCGAATTAGATCAGAGGCAGGCATCCTATACACGAATATAAACATTCACTGAAATTAATTACAATTACATTGTATAAAAATAATGTATTCTGCTCATGTAACAAAGAATTATGTAAGCCGTTCCCATATATTACTTAACCTTAAAACGCTCTATTTAAATTTTTCTTAGATTGATAACAATTGTACTGATTTTATTATTCTACAAATTGATTTATTCATTCCCACACTACGAAACTTTGGTGGAATTGATTAAATAATGAATACATGCCGGCCTCAAATAAGCAGCAGACACTGGTATATAAGCAATACAATTATGTAGGGTTCTAGGCTGATTTTGTCTTGCATAACAGATAAATCGTTCATTAAACAAATTCTTTTCTCTCTATGAAGTGATTGTGAATTATGTGATCGATATTTTCTGGATTACGAAATATACCCACAAGCTCACATTGCATTGTGGCGATCACTGCAACGGTTAGGTATAGATTTCCTTGATAAAGGGTTTCTCCTCTTCTCATATAGAGGGGAATTTTACGCAGGAATATATTTTTTCCTGTCTCACCATTACCTACCTACTCCATTATTTTTCTACGAGACCGTGTTAATTGCTCCATATGAAAATAGTCGAGATTGTGCGACATAGGCAAGCATTGATAGAGGTAAGCAATGCAAAATAATGTGGTAATATAGCTTATAAACGTAAATTATAATCTATGATCAATTTATTTTTAATGTTGTTATTCTGGTTATATTTGTATTTTCATTTATAAATCGTTCGGTCGTTTAAATAAAATTTATGTCATTTTACATACTTTGAATTCCCGTTTTAGAGTAATAATTTTTAAATAATGAATTTAAACCTACTAAACCTAATCCTCTACTACTATAATCTTAAAATAGCATAAAAATATTTTTGTAATTTTCATTAATAAATACATTTCAATGAATATATATTATAATATATTTCATATAGACATATAATATTTGTTTATTTATATTATATACATACAATACGTTTATTATTGTCGATATACTAACATTTGAATACAATTTTTTGAATTTGTATACCGGCACAATTGATTAAATTGGACTTATTTTCTGCATATTTCCTTTTTGATTGTTTTTTATTAATACGAGTATATAATTCTTTGAGACAATTCTGATTCATATTTGTTATAAATGTTATTACTTCTATTACCCCATATATATATATACTTACCTATGGATGTTGATCAAATTTAGAGCAATGATAAATATATAATTATGCTATCAATTGTCAAGCCCGTGAAGTCTTAAAGAAAAATATTTTATTTTATTTTATTTTATTAAAGAATTTAACGATGTTATTCCTATATAGAAGCACCATTCACAAAGTTTTAAACCTGTCTTTAAATCTGTACATACGTTATTGTTTTTTTGTAAAATACGAATAAAATGAATTTAAAATAAACAAACGTTTTTAAATTATTCCTCGAATATTCACGCCCAACATATTTAGCATTTAATAGCAATATCCACGCCACCTCCCTTGTGTTACAGGTCAGCTACAATCCGGAACTACCGCATGAGTTCAATGAGTCCCTCAGCGATGGCAGAGGCCCCAACAACACCCTCACACACCTCCCCTCTTCACACAAACACCGACCTTCCCGGAGACTCCTGGCCTGCGGCTCCCATGTCCTCTGATTCTGTCTGCTCCTCACAGTCCCAATCTCAAGCCGGTGACGCCAGGAAACAGCGAGAATTCATACCGGTCAATAAGAAGGACAACAAATACTGGGAGCGCCGGAAAAAGAACAACGAAGCCGCTAAGCGATCCCGCGAAAAACGCCGACTCAATGACGTTGCAATGGAGCGTAAGATTAATGACCTCAAGGGCCTCAACAATAAACTACTCAAGGAGCTCAACGAGATTAAAGTCCGGTACGGTGTTCCAGTGACCAGCACCACATCAGAATGTGTTTCCTCTCCTGGACGTTTGTCTCCAGTGAGGATCAACAATCTTGACTCCCCGCAAACGGTCAACTCGACCCCTGTTGCCCCAGTATCGCTAGGTAACACGGGTAGAGACATCATGCCAACATCCAGTGCTCCTTCAACACACCCCTCTATTACCGCCCCGTCTTCTTCGGTTGCTCCACAAATTCTCGTAGCAACCTCGACTGGCAACTCTGTTCTGCCTCTACAGCAACAGCCGGTTCAGTCAGAACTCCCAACGCCAGCACAACACACTGGTGGTTTCCTCTCACAAACCTCTCCAGGCCTAATGGCCCTCCAGCAACTCGTATCACCCTCGGCAGCCGCGGCATTCTTCGCTGGTGTATCCCCACAAGTTGCCATGGCAGCCAGTCTCTTGCTCCAACAAGCCACCAGCAATGCAGTCGCTGTTCCCCCCTCCCCCACCCTCAATGTCTTTCCAATCCAGGCCAATGTACCGGCACGACAACCTCAAGCCTTTCATCCCGCCACATCTTTAGCGGGGAGAACGAACACCTTCATTCAGAATAACGGCATTTTAGTACCCAATTCAGTTAACTCCTCGATAATAAATACTACTATTCCTTCGTCTATCGAACAAGGGAGTCACCAGCGTATTGTCAAACCGGTAGCACTATCGTGGGAACCGCCAGGACCGGAGCCTCAAGAGGCGCCCACTGAAAGACCCCTAGATTTGAGTATGCCGATCAAACTGGAAACAACTATGAACCCCGTACTGGCACAGGAATCAACACACGGCTATCCTGGCTTGCAGCTCATGAAGTTCGATACCGATCATTCAGCTCTCGCTTCTCAAATTCCCCAAAGCCTGTTGTCTCCTCTTGTTGGACCTGGTAAGTTCTTTATTTATCTGTCTCAACGTAAATATGTAATTATATATATATAATTACTCTAGGAAACAGATTAATGCGAACACTATTTTTTATTTAAAAATTAAGTTAAACAATTTCATATAACTAAGTTTATTTACATATGTTTTAAATATTTAAGTATTTTAATTGGAACGTAATCTGCATTGTATGTTGGTAAGTTATAGTATACAACTAGAGAAATAACAATTATGTTCACAATAATCTGAGGTACAGGGTAGCACAGCGGTGATCTGTCGATCAGATGGCTGTTTGTGAGAGTGGGTTCGAACCCCGGTGTGGACCATACTTCATTTCCCCCGTCCCTAGCTGGCAGCTGTGCCAGTCGATTGAATGGTGACCCGAAATGGTTCGTTTCGCTTGTGCAATAATACCGCGACCACGGTCCTGCACGTCATTAATATAAAAAAATTAAAAATCTGCACGCGATGCTTGTAATTCATTAACAAAAATAGTGTAACAAGTTTCCCTAAATATATAATAATAATTTCCCTGAATAATTTGTATATATATATTTAAATAGCCATATAATTAGTTACCTTTATACCTATACACAAAACAAGTATTTAAAACATTTCAAATGTGCAAATAATATGTAAACATGTTTTCTTCGTGTATATTATTTGCATAGCGAAATCTATTGTCGTCCGATGTTTTTAAATAACTCACAAAGTATTATCACAGTAATATTTAACAAATAGTAAGTATAATGTTCTTCTCGCATAAAGCTTTCTAATTGGTCTCATTTGACCTCGTGGTATGACCGACCCATGGGATTACAAATCATGCACCCAGCGGCCTCCATCTTCGATGTATATACAAATTCTGTGTAACATAATGTGTTATAACGATAGTTGCAGAGTCAAATGATTGAGCATATGTCAGTGCGCAATAAAGCTGCAAATATGGTTAGTTGTTCTGGGCTAGAACTCAATAGTCTCACGTTTGTTATTTTTCACAGTTTATGTTATGTGAAATATGTATATATTCACAATTATTATACAAATAATTTACAAGTAATGTATGCATAAATCAGCGGATAAATACTGTTTTGAAACATCATAGGTGTACTGATGTCTAGTCAAGTCACCCCATAAGACTATTTAGAAGCGAGTATGTATTTAAAATTCAACTTTTGAGGTCATCCTTTTAACACCAAAAGCCGTTCTTCATGATGATGAGGTGGGAAAGTTTCGCTTGTATATACTCATTTATACATTCAGAATGGCGTGCCCACGCAAACATGCTCAACTTACTAGGGCTGCTGTGTTCTCACTTTTTGTACTCGGTCTTGTGGTTTCTTTCTTTCCTCGTCTTAATATGTCAGACGCAGGAGTTAGACTGGCTGTTATAAACAGCGACCCTGAACTATAACTGCCATATTATGTAAACACAGACTCCGTATAATTTATAATATAAGGAAATGTGCGCATTACTATGTATTAATCAGACAAAAGTGTGTTCATTAAGTTAGGTGACCTCAAGTTGTAGTAACACGTAACACGTTTGCATAAAGATAAATAAATATTGTATGTGTGTGTGTATGCGTGTGTACAAATGAGTGCTTTTTTAACCTTTTTGTGTCTTTATATATATTGAGAACATAATTTGCTCTTTTTAGTAAAATTTGACAAATTGACTGTTAAAATTTAACAGATAAATTATAAATTGTATGGAATATATAATGATACTAATGTACAAATTATATACTCATATATTGAAATAAATATACCTATCAATAAAAAATTACCGTATTAACAAATCGGTTTTTGTATTTGCATCTTTTCCGTTTTTTTATAGTAAATCGATTATAAATGTGTATAAATATATGTACTCTTAAACTCTACACCTTCCACCTTCGATGATTAAAAACCTATGGATAGCTATAATTGTATAATACTAAAATTTAATTAATTTAATTTTACCTTTTATTTTTATATATACACCAAACCAAAAAAATGGAAACCCTAAATTAATAAGAATAAAAAAGATTGTTTTAACATTGAATAATTTATTATACAATATATACAATATGTACAAGTATAAAATCAATTATGTACAGATCATTAGTATCTCGTATATCCCCCATTCGCCTGCAGTAAAGTTCGAACCCGCCATGTCTCACTGTCCGCCAAATTCTGGTTCACGTGAATAGGCAAAACTCTCCATTCCTCCAAAAGAAAGTTACGAAGTTCATTTAATGTACTAGGATTTCTTTTTACCATTCGATTTTTTAAGATATCCCATAAGTGTTCGATCGGGTTCAATCGGGAGATTGACTAGGCCACCTGATTGTCCTAATCCCTGCATTCCGCTTGAATTCATCGACAATTTCTGTAAAGAGTAGCATTATCGTCCATTGGCAGCCAATTGTCATTTAGTCCCAAAGTTTGGTGAGAAAATTGAAGAATGTAGTTATGTAAAATATTTCTATAAACATCTGCATTAACACGGTTACAAACAATCACTTCAGTCTTCCCAAGATAATTAATACCAGCCCAAACCGTAATACTCCCCCCTCCAGATACTAAGGTTTCAGCAACATTTTATTTTACCCATTTTTGTCGGGGTTCTCGCCAAAAACGACTCATCTGTCCAGATAATTCTTCGCCACTGAATTTCTCGCCAATGAGTATGTGCCATAGCCCATCGCATACGAGCAGCAATATGCACTGGTGTAAGTTTTAGTATTTTTCTAGGTATTCTTCGTTTAAGATTTATTGTAGCTAAACGGCGTCGTACAGTTTGCACTGATGGTGAATTTTGATTTTCAGGAACTTGGTGTTGCAAAAGTGTTGAAGGCATCCATCGATTCAGTCGAGCAGTTCGAACCAAAAGTCGATTTGTTTAGATGGAGGTACATCATGAACGGCCATTTCCTCTCCTATGTGCAGTAGAACCATAGCTCAATTTGCGTTATTAAACAAAGATTTTTATGAAATGTTTTTTTAATTGTCCATGTACGTATATACCCGTAACTTTTTTGTAACTAACACGAACATATATAAATATATATATATTGTAAAGTATTTTTTATCATATATCAATCTTTATCTATATTTGCTCTATAAAAATGAATGATGATATACTGATTGCAATATTCATTCTCAATATGTATATATATAATTACCGAAATTAACTCAATTTTAAAACAACCTCTAAGCTGTGAACTTGCAAGTAAAACGCATTATACTTACCGTCTATACCTCCCACCTAAACATAGATTGTAATATGTTGTATATCATATGAGCAATGTTTTGCGTTATTTTTTATTTTATGTATCTTATTTCAGGGTGTTGATTTATTGTGCAATTTTGAAATAACAAAGTAACGTTGTCTAGATGTATATTAGGGACGTTATTCCTACCGCTTAATATGATATAATAAAACAAATTAGTCCCACTTTCAAGTGATTCTAACTCACGTGCTTCTATATATGGGGATACAGACATATTGTATAATATTCATATATAATATATAGTGAAATATTTTGTCAAATAAATCAGCCTCCGCCTTATCATAAATACCACTTATTGATAATTTTTATCAACAGACATGATGTGTACTACTTTATATATTTATTTGGTATAATCTATGTGACGGGCCCAATCTTGCACCCCCGGATATATTTTATATTACTGCCTCGTAGTATAGTTTATGCAGTACATAACACACCTTATAGACAATCACATACTGTCATAGGCCCAGACTTTAATACGTCCAACCTAACATGGTGTGTAATGTAATAACACCCAGTCAATGACGGGGAATAATTACCCAAGTGCCACCCTTGCCCCTTATCGCTCATTGCATTCTTTCACTCGTACAGGTATTTATCCTTACATGTCCTTACACGTAATGTACGATGAAGAAGCAAGTTCTTATACATGCTGGAAAGTATACATATACTACACTAGACTTTTGGGTACCACTAATTCATACTTAACATTGGTACTTGCTGAGGTATTACGCACTCTGCCACTGGATACCCCTTTCCCCTCCTCATTTACCCAAGATAAGCAAGTAGATAAGTATTATTAAAAGTAACTGCCCTATTCATATCTTCAGACATGCTTAGCATGTATACACATATACATAATATTGCCACTAAAATTTATCTCAATTCCGATAGCACTGGCTAAGTTAAGTATCTGTAATATATAAGTTTGACATGCAAGGTCTGAAACTAGCAGTTAACTATATATTACGGCATATAATACACAACGTCTGATGTTTATTTGTAATTTTTAACCCAACCGAGATAGCGATAATGTGGATAATTCAATATGTTTGTCCATAGTTTTTCGTAGTCTTTACTGTGCTGTGGTGCTTTAGTTCATGGTTAAATCAACTAGTACATAATATATAAGGTGCAACATTCTCTGTGTATATATATGATCCAATTTATCTCATGATATAATATGTATTATACATCACTTTACGTTGCTTAACACGGATATATATATTATAAGAAAGATCTAGACAAACGCAATATTTTTCACTGTTTGCCGCACCCTTATTACATGTGATGTACTCTTAGTACAAAATTTCAAGATACATATTATAAGCCGACTATAAGGGGCACACACCATATGCCACTAATTTCCAGAAGGCGGCTAGAGATAAGATTACACCAGCAGGTAATGCACCATCCTCATCTAGCACTATTACCAGTCAACCCCAAAGCCCCAGAAACTACGTCCTCCCTTCTCTCATAATATGCATTTCCTCTACTCCAACTCTTTAAGGCACATACTAGAAATACCTTTCGAACATTCATTATAAGTAACCAAGTACTCAGTGAAGTGCATAACCAAAAAGGCAATACAGATATTTGAATTATAAGCTATGATGGTATTTACTATTCATGAATGCGCACAATATGTATAATATACAGATATAGGTATTACACGCATGTATTATTTCATGACGCCTGTACTTCTGCGTCCAAATATTCCGCCAGTTTGCCGCGAATTTCAGCAGAGTTACAACTTACATGCAACAGGAGTGCAGTTAAGGACAACTCGGTTGCTTGCTGTACGTATCCTGCAAGGCCTGCTGATGGTGTATGCTATGGTCTACGTATTTATCCGTTTTGCTTATTTCTCTGATACAAGTGTACCTTTACAAGCATGTCGACACCACCTTCACACTAATAAAAGTCATACCATCTGTAATCCATACAGACGGATCTCCCAAAGGTCTACCTTTTGCTGCACTGGCTGCTATGATCATATGTAGAGCTCGTTGTTTACCAAGTCTTCATACATGAGAGCACATGTTCATAACTAGGTATTTATTCGACAAAAATCTTTTCATCTTTTCCTTTTTTTCATATTTATTACAATCTTTATACACTGCAATCTATAGCAATTATAAGATGACGTCTTCTAAAAATTATATGCTTTCATATGTTTTGCGATACTCTACGTTTTAAATTATTCTTTTATGCCTCTTTTTATATAGTTGATTTGCTCTTTAGTTTGTATTGTAACCTAATTCTAAATAAATTGACCAATTAAAAAATGTAGTTTTGGTTAACTTTCAGTTGCCGTCATACTTTTGATATAGATCCTTAATTGAATAAATTAATTACGTAATATGTATATATACCACAACTAAATATTTAATATAAGAAGTTTTATGGTCTAATAATTTTTTTAATCTATATATATGTATTTATATAATCTCAAATACCCCCAATCTTTCTCATTTTTATTAAATTTACAATTTTCTTATGATAACGTTGAACACGTGATTATTTACTCATCTAATGATGTAACCAAGTTGTTTCATCCGATGTAATACATTTTTGTAATATATCATGATTCCATTCATTATTTAATATTTTAAACTCTCGTAAAATACTTATTTTTATTTTTTAATGAATGCCATTTTTAATATTAAACTAATATAATATATACATTATATTTCTTGATTGAAGGAATTTGACAAGACAATTCTTTTTTAATCCTATATGGGTTATATAAATTAAATTATCGATTGAAATGTACAGATTAATCTATCACTATTATATATACGTTATGTATTTTGTCTATACAACTAAACTCATATATTATAGGTATATATATATAATATATATTAAATATGTGTGTATTTTAAATTTTTGATTATCTTTAAGTAATTGATTTATAGTTTCAATACTGTACATAGATATTCCAAACTTATAAAATAGTATTAGTTATACTTACTTAATAATACAACGCCTTAAATGAAATAAGGAAAGTCTATTATATATAATTAATCTGTATGAAAGAATTGTTATTATTTAAATTATAATTTATCATAACAAAATTACAAATATAAATTAGACATATAATGAGTGAGGTGATGAAAGCCTGTCGGAAGTTTTTTTTACCGGCGACCATGATCAAAAACTCTATAGTCTAGTTTTTGTTGGTGTGATCAAAGAAAGTCGCAGGTTGAAACACATGAATTACGACCGAGTCTGTGGTGTTTTAACCCGCCTCAATGTACACATTTTCGACTACGGTATATACCCTAGTTTTTTTCATACAATTGAAATTTTAATAGTTTTAGTTAAGTCAATATTACTGAAAATTACAATTTCTTTAATGTATGGAAGAAGGGCTATTTAATGATATAAGATTTAGTAAAATGAATAACACTTAAATAATCTTACTAGCGTGTTTACTTTATAACATAGGTTTTTTTACAATAGACAAAATCCGTGATTATTTAAAAAATTGAACATGATTTTTTTTTATTGGCCAATCTAATTCTTTCTATATCAGCCAGAAGTTAATACGTGATATTTATATGCAATATATTTACATAAAAGGTTTAGGAGCATTCTTCATTTGTGAAAGAATTCAACTTAACAACAATGAAGAATTATCGTGTTGATTTATTTTACTTTATTTATCTTAGAAATAAAAGATGGTTATTACACGACAGACTTAATCCTTTAGAATTTTATTAAGAGGAATTTAGAATACGCTATCGATTTTCGAAAGATACCTTGGTAAAAATTATTATGCCTCCTCGTTTTGACGACTTATGACGTCCTATATACTCGGAGAAATCAATTCTCACTCCAATTCAACAATTATGTCCAGTTTTGAAATTTTACACTTGTGGAACTTATCAGCGTGTCATAGGTACTACAATCAACGTTGATCGAACAGCCGTATCCAAATGGGTTCGTCGTGTTTCTATTACAATCATCACCAGACTTAAACAACAATATATACGCATTTCAGATGCTCAACGTATGCAAAGAAATAGCACGGCCTTCCAGGAGCACTGTGGATTTCGATGAGGTTATTGTCTGTAAGCACATTCAGTTAACGTGCCCAAAAACTGACAACAAAGCCACTTTTATCAACTGAAAGGGGTTCTATTCAATACTGTACAACTTTATAAACGGTGGTCACAGAAAACTTCTTTTGATCACCATATAATTTATGTACCTTTATTTGAGATTTCTGCGACACTGGTTTTAAACCGGAGATGTAGTAAAAAAACTCGACTATTGGGTTTTTTTCATCACCTCACTCATACGTAACAGTTCTTTCTCAAGTCTTACATAAATATTCATACATATTGCTATGTGTGTATAGTAAGTAATAATTACGTGTCATGTTAAACGCACTAATGAACCCCTCTTGTCTGCAACTCGTGATGGTTGGGGCTTATTACAACAGAAGTATATTTTTATCGATGAGGTAAACATAGACGCACGGATTTACATAGTACTACATAATATTCATAAACACAAGGTCATATGAAAGACATTTGTCAGCTGTCGGGTCCATATATATTTCGTTATAATTCTCTCCCCTCCTCTCTTGGGCCTTACCCCTCTAGACAACCCTCTCTAGACTCTCCATTCCTTAGTTAGCGTTCTCCCCCTGTTATTCCCTAGCTCTCTGAATGAATATTCACAAGAGTGCATGCAACATATACTATAATGTTATGTGCTTAGTATACATTATATCCTCACGGCTAACAGTACTGAGCCCAATTTATAATATGAGTCATCGGATAACCCGAATCTTCAACAGTTAACTATTACTACGCAGCGAAACTCTCTCTGCCCGTTCGAAAGTCTAAATTTATTCTCGTTGCTTCTGCATTCTTTAACTATAACTAAAACCACCAAAAACACTACCGACTGTTTATTATATACCCGTATAGATTATATTACTATTCATTATATACATATATTACATATTGCCTGTATTACGCACTGGGGTGCAATTTGCAACAATATCGGAAGTACTTTACGCAATCCAATGCTATCTAGAATATTACGCATCATACTCTCTCATTTGATGATATGTGAAATTAAATATATTTTAGTCACACAACGGCCTAACGTTAAATAGACTATATTATTAAGCGTGGGATTTCACTAACAATTAACAGTTTACTTGATTTTGATTTTGATTTAAAGGAAATACCGTAATATAAATTTGAATCTCATCTATCTGTGTATTGACATATTATATAACATTTATATTCCAAATGTAATAAATTTACTACTATGGTTTCACAATAACAACGTATATTATTTAAATAGTTGTTATAGTTGGTCAACGTAACAATTACCTTGAAGAACCTTCCTATAAATTATACGTTGTTTTCTAATTGAATAAATACCCAGATTTCTTATTTTTCTATTCTCCTTCATTAACCCAAACTGTGTAATGAACACTGAATTGCCCTTAATATAATAATGCAGTATTCTTCTATAGGTTACATAATTATTTAGGAAAACCACTCAGAGCAATCATATTCGAATATATATGAGCGCTCTTTTATTACATATATAGCCTGCATAATAATAAGGCTTTATTTTTCGTTAAGATGTTCATTTAGTGTTTGTATTATAAATCCCTCATACATCCTTCCTCACCCTGCCTCATTGTATACTCAAATTAATCAATAGTCCCCATTTCATTCTCTTCTATATATATGTCGAAAAATCAATAGATTATTTTCCTCGTCTTTTTCGATTTTACCTTAAACCGGGTAAAAAGCTGCAAGGATTTTTTTACATGACGTAACTATCTTTTTCTCATTCTCTGTAAATAGAGATTGCTCCCTAGTCGTGTGTGACTTATTCATGTAATAATATTCAGAGTAGGTATATCTACTTCTCTGAGTAAATATGCTTTACAAATATTTCTCTTCTTATAGCAACCTTATATATCAAACTACTGGTTTTATATTCTTTGAAGAAATTGAGTTTATATAGAATAAAGGAAATTTTATAAATTGATTTTTATAGAATAAATTAATACTTTTAACATACGTTTCATATGATTACCCAATGGAGTAATTCACCCTTAATAAAATATTGTTATATTAGATATTTTAGACAGTTTAACATAAAATAATATCTTTATAATATATCTACCTACGTTATTCAGTACATGAAATTCATGCCATAGTATAGTAAACATACAAAATTAATTATTTCAAATTTAATAAAATACGTTCCTGTTTTTTATATTGTTATGAACACTCTTATACATATTGATTTGGGTTATATATAGATGCGGTTGTTAATATTATGGTTATACCATCGGCTAATTTTCCTATTTACTTTGTGTATATAGTTAGACGACGCACATTCTAAATTTTATTTCAGTTTTCACTTTCTACGTGTATTCAATTACTTAAATCTTCACCAGAATACACCGTTATAAAGTATTGTTATTAACTTGTTACAACACGAATTATATAGTATTGCTTATTATTTTATACTTCTAAAACATCACTATATAACATTATGTATAGGTTGTCCGGAAAAAAATTTCGTTTTTTATTTCCAAATATCTATTAGTCTTCAAAATTTCGTTTTATTAATCC
>JAYRBW010080528.1:0-23723 GCA_036023295.1 Invenusta paracnida | reverse complement strand
ATATTTTATAAACATATTATATAGAAAGTAATATACTTTTCTATCATAAAGCCGGCTCTATAATAAAAATTCCTCATTTTTTTAGATTGAACAATTTTGAACATAAAGTGAAAGGATATAAAACTAAACGATATACTATACAGTATCTCTATAGAGATGTACTAGATTTATTGTTTTCACGGTTGCTTTAATTTTATTTTTGACTGTTCCTTCCATTTTTATGAGTTAAAAAGTCAATTTGAAATAGTACGTTAATTAAAATACTTTAGAACCAACCAAGAGAATAAGTCCAAATTAAATATCAAATTAAACATTTTATTGTTTTGTATTAATATAGTATAACCAGTGGGGAGTTTTTACGTCATATATAAACGCATGTATTGCAAAATAATAACAATGTCTTTTACACCAAAAATAGTTTTTAACATCTGAAAAATATATTAGACGAAGTTTTCAAATTATATCATAGAAATTCTATAATCCACAAAAAGTTTTGAAGTGTTCGTAGTAAATTATCAAAAACGTATTATCAGCAACAACTGCTTTCAAGCCATGTGAAGGATATAACCTTTCCTTTGATTTGCTCAAAATCACTATTGATTTAGGGTTATTTTCTGCAGCTTTCGATTCCATCAATTTACAAACACAGTTATCAGGTATCAAAAATGGGAACGTTGCAGATATAACATCACTCTCATTGGCCGGCATACGCCATGACTTTGAAGTTTCATTATATGTGACTATCTTGTGATAAGAACTGTAACAAAGCCGATTTTTTGATAAACTTGAAGAGATATTGTCCTCTGAACATGTTGGACACTTTTCAGGTTTAGAATTTGATTGAGATAGTTCGGAGAAGTTTTCAATATTAAGAAGAGTGTTGTAGGTCGATAGATGTTTATGACACATTATTCCCTGAATTGGGTGCAAATGAGAAATAAGTGTTTCCTTCGAAAACAAAGTGTCTAAACGATCGATTTTAACGGACTTTCCAATGATATTCCCTTTTCCCGAAAACACAGCAACGAATGTACCAACGTCTCCGAGCTTATTAACGCATTCAGAATGTAAATGATCAGTAGATATAATCAGTGAATTCTGCCATTTCATAACTACCTCAGAGGACAAGTCTGTAAAATACCAATCATCAGTTGAATTTCTCTTTTCAATTAGTATAATTTGAGTGTTCTTATGACATACAAGTTGTAAAATGGCTACTTTGTCTTTAATTAAAAAAGCATTAGAGGACAAATAACATTTACCCTCTTTGTCTTCCGTTTTATCTATAATTTCAACCGTTTTTGCATCAGAAATTACTGAAGAAGAAAAATCATATGTAGCTTCAGCGGCCACTTCGGGATCGTAATAATCATACACAGCTGATATTGCGCTTTTGGTGTCTTCAACTACACTTTTCTGCTCCACTTCAATTGCAATACATTTTTTCTCATATCGTTTAAATGAATCAAAATAGAATTCAAGTTTTCTATTTCCTTCACTTTCATCAATCCGTCTAAGGCCACCTTCGCGAATCTCTGAATTCCGTATTGCATCTAGTGATTTGGCAACAGGAACCCAACCAGATATCATTTGCATTTCCATGACAACCATATTAGAGTCAACTTTGTTACCCACAAGTGTGGCACAACCTTCTAGTACTGGCACACTTCCATTAATCAAAGTTTGATTGACGAACATTGTAAACTGAGGTTCTGAACGCACTGGTTTGGCCAGATTAAAAAGTGTTCTTACTTTGATAACCACGCAACCACTCCCCTTAATATGAAAGTGAATAGAATTTGGAACCGGAAGTGGAACGCGCCATGTTAATGAACGTTTTGATGAATCAATAAAGCCTAAAGTATTTAAACCGTTTCCAGTAATGTTAAGAAATAAAAATTCATGACTTACAATGCCTATCTTTAAGGCAAACTTCGAGAGAGCGTGGAGTCCAACAACTGTATCTTGTGTTGAAACCCAACCGCCTTGACCATTCTGAGACTTTGTAAGCCAACGCACAATTTTTAGTGAAGTGAAAAGAGGCTTAATATCCATCAACGCTAGCAATGCGTAAGCAGTCGCTTCAATTTCACCCGAACTTGCATGAACCCACCATCTTTTCGAATCCTTCTTTGATGTTTGATGAGGTTTCCAATAAATTAAATCATTCTCAGAAACTAAACGATTGTTGAGTGCATTCAGATACCGTTGGAATAAGGGATTGCTAATATTATTGTTACCAAGAGCATAACCTCGCATTGCAATCGAGCCAATAGAAAGCTCACTCATATCTTCAGGAGTAAACATTTCAATACAATTCAAGGCTTTATGTATTACATCATTGCGATTTGGGAAATGATAAAAAGTGGTTTCTTGTAAAGCAGAAATAATAAAAGCTGTTAATGTGGCGTTATTATTGTTACCACCAACTATTCCCTTCATTTCACTATGAAAAACATATCCAGGTTCCCCAAAACATCCAATGGAGTCCTGCTGTTTAATAAGAAACGTAATAGCCTTCGACAAAACTGAATTATCGACATCGATGAACTGTTCTGCTTGAAGAAAGGATTTGAGAACAAAAGCGGTAAGCCAACTACTTCCTGATTTATCCCTTTTTCCAAACGCGGAGAATGACCCATCACTGTGACGGTAGCTCAACTCCCTTTCATACCCATACTTAACAAATCTCTTCGCTTTATCAACAATGTCCGGATTTTGAATACTCATAGCGGCAAAATAATGCAAAATATAGATGCTTGGTACCAGAGTTATCATATTTTGCTCTCCACAGCCAAAGGGTTTTTTAACAAGTCTGTCTAAGTTGGAAATACTTGGTCCAATAATATCTGCAGTCCAAACAACATACCCCCTGGCTGATCCTTCAACGATTTCATCGGGATATTGTGCTTCAAGCGTTATCGATTTTTCCTCGGAATTCAAGCACACTAAATCACTAAGAGTAGCTTCTTCTGGAAAACCTTCAGGTTCGACAAGAATATTCCGCTTCACTGCGTCAAATATCAATTCTGTATTGTAAACATTGTCACCAGGAGAGGAACAAAAACGGGTTGAAGTTGCTGTCGCAGTAGCCAATATATCATGTCTACCCAGTCTGCTTGCCTGTATTTTAAATTGAACGGTTTTTTGGTCATTTTCACATGCACATAACTTTACAGAACGCTGACTTGTCACAACAAAGGCTATGGTAGGCTCCACTTTCAAATTAACTTCCAAACAGTGCGGAAAATAATTGAAAATTTTAATCGGTAATACTACAGTTTCCCCTCTAAAAACAGAGTAGGGCAAAGTCATCTGAATATAAAATGATGTAAAAGTTGTCATCTGGGAAACCGGACCAATAACCAGTCCCTCCTCTCTCAAACAATAGAAGCTAGATTCCCAGGTGGTCATAGTGTCAGGCACAATTAAACTAATCTGTCCAACTGGGTTTTCAAGATAGTCGAAAATCCATGTCTCTGGAAAATATTCTCTTATTTTTGGACTACTACCTTCTTTCAACATTGAGATAGCATCTTCATAATTTGAAGAAATCCTATCTTCTTCACTTCTTTCATAGTAATATGGTCTTACTAGCAATTCGTAGAGTTCACATGTTTTAACTAATGGTAAGCTAGATATTACGAAGAGTCCTGATTTCAAAAATGTTTCCAGCACTTCTGTTTTTATACTTTTCACTAAATATAGTGGTAAATAACCACTAATATTGCAATAGTCTTTTATAGTTTCAATCACTATTTTTTTATCTAAATTCATGACTTCGTGATTTATATTTGCTACATATTGGATCAATTGATCAGCCTCAACTGACACAAATTTACCTTGCGATTTTAAGTTAACGTCAGCTACACGAAGGGCACATTTGGTTTCCTTACCACCACCTGCAATGTCTGCTTTAATTGAACTGCCTGGCTTTTGCTCCTTGTTTGGAAATCTAAAGTAGGTCCCCATTTGAAGTAGGCAATGATTAAGAAGATCTATTTCCACTGTATCTGCAACATTGAATCTTTCATTAATGATCATATGAATAATCAAATGTCCGTCGATAAACTGATCGGATGAAAATTGCAAACGTATAGTCTTTGCCCAAATTGTGAGAAACATATCGTCCGGTTTCCAATCAGATGATTTTATTACTTTTACAGGTGAAATTCGACTTCTACTAAGAACCTGAACTGACAACTGCTCACTTAAAGGTTTTTCAGTTGTTTGTAGCATAATGTCTAATTCGCCAGAGCAGAGAGCCTCTTTTGAAATATTCATTCTGTCAATTGGAAATATCTGAATTGTCGATTTGTTTAAATAACGTATACTCATTTGGGTATAAGTGATCTCTTCAATTAAATGACTAGGAATTCGATACTCATTTCCACCCAAACTGCTATAATCTTCAACTGAGTTATGACACATAATCGTTTCTGTTGTCGCTAAAGTTGGTGGAAGTGACAAAAATAGTTTCCCGTCTTTATTGGTTTGCTGTGTGACTCCATTATGTAACCAATTTTCATTGTCAGCAGTGCATATTACATCTGCTCCCTTAAAAGGGTCTCCATTGAGCTGTTTCACTAAAACAATTGCATAAAATGGTAATCCACTATTTCCAGATTCTGAGCTAATAATTTCTATTTTCGTTGAATGATAATAAACTTCTAAACTCGTATCGCTACTTACAATTTCTTTCGTCCCTTTCTCTTCAACAATGGCTTCAATTAAAATGTCATATTTAGTTCTTCTAGAAAACAATGTTGAGTTAAAGAAGTCGTCTACTGGTTCACTGAATGTAATACATTTATTTTTTCCTTCAAAATAGGATATTTCTGTAGAACAATTTACGGTCTTTGATCCACTCATAAAACAAAATTTTAAACTTGCTTCTGCTTGAATCGGTCGTTTTGTGGAGTATTCGGCGCAAACAGAATAATTGTACTCTCGCGTTGTTAAAAAAATAGCACCCGAGGTTTTTATCGAAACTGAGAATTTTGGTAATACATATTCCCTAACAAAGATCTTTTCTATGAGCTGTTTGTATCCACTAGTACATACAATTTTCCATTCTCCAAGACTTGGATCTTCCGTTAGACGAAAGTGAAGTCCCTTAAAGGCGGTCAGCCAGTTTATACCATCCCACTGACCTAGACGTTGCTGTTTGGGGTTCTCTATGTAGATCTGATCTATTGTTGATAGTTTATGCGTTGACTTTAGTGTTAAGCTGTCAATAACCAAACAACGAAAGCGAATTAAATCAGCTGGCTTATAAGCAGGCTTGTCAGTTTCAATAAAAATGAGCGGTTCAGACTTTAAAAATTTTAAAGTGACTTTTTCTAAAGCAAATTGTTTACATCTTTCCAATTTACAATCTTGAATATCAAATTCAAGAGTCACTTCATCGTTTTTATAGACTGACGAATTAAATATAATTGAAATCAGTGTCTCACCTTGGACTAGTTTTGTTTCTTTTAAGACACGAAATAACTTCTCCGTTATTGGATCAGGATGGACCTTTATTGTCAATGTAAAAGAAGGAATAGTCGCCTTTGCAACAATGACTTCTTCAACATCTTGCTGCACACTTTTTGGAATGGATATAGAGTAGTGGGCATTGATTTGTAATATTAAACAATATAATGAAACAATCAAAACAGGTAAATTATTAGAAGACGTCATTGAAATAAACTTTGTTTTAAATATAAACAGCCCATTTATTCACTATTAATATGCTACAAACAAACGTTTATGAGATATATATTATGATAACCACACCCAAGTGCACTTATTATTACAGGTGGCCTTCATGCTAGATTTTATTGGCTGATACATAATTATAGCTTCAGTATATATATACAGCTAAAGTAAGCCTATCATACAATGAATTTAAAACATATACAATTTTACCTTAAATAACTTGGATTTAATTAAAATTGATTGGGTGACTGGTTTAATTGCATCGGTTATAGGTTGATTTTAATTGCGTAGATTTTAATAAAAAAGATGACATAAACTTAAATTTATGACAGGTAGCAATATTTGATCTTAAAATTTTATATATACAACCACGCCCATAAATAATGCCGCACCTTTTATACAATTTTATAATATAATTTTACATGCAAATATTTTATATTTTAGGTACGCAGCTATACTTTTTCCTATAATCTAATCATTTTACATAAATATCTCAATAATAATAATAATAGAATGTATTTATATAGTCATACATGTCCTTCAATATATAAAGATATAAGATATAAAATACTTAAAATCTAATTTAAAATAAAGATATAACTAAAAATATATATATATATATAAATAATGAATAAATTTAAATTTTTTCAATTTGATTTTTATTATATATTTAATTTTAGCAAATTAAATTAAGGCATATATCATAAAATATTATTAAATATATTTTAAATGAAATCATTTGTGTATTAAATCACCTAAGTATTTTTCTATATATGAAATCTAACATTTTAGTTTGAAATATAAATAAATAAAAAACAAATTGAACAGAAAGTAAAGATTCTTTTTTAATAAGTGACAATAAAAAGTCAAATTTCTGCAGAAATTACATAAAAAATAAAGAAAATAAATATTGGGCAGTGCAACAATTTAACCGCCATCTTGCTATTTATTAAACATATCATATTTATGTAATATGAAACAGTATCTGTAAAAGGGCGAAATACACGTATCTTTTTATATAGAATCAATGTATTTTATTGTAGTCAAATTTACGTTAGTAATTTAACAATTTGAGGACGCGTACCGCTCGATTCTATATATCTGTTTATCGATTCATTTATCTGTTTATCGATTCATTATATCTGTTTTAATTATTTTCAGTACTATTATCTTAAACTCAATTATTCTCTAACAAAGATTCTATATAATTATATAAATTCAAAAAGTATTTATGAATAAATGCAATAAAATGATTTATATTGATAATTTAAAAAAAAATTACAGGTCAACAATGATTAAATTATAGGGAAAATATTACCTACAATTTGTAAATAGGGGAATACCTATATCTTCAGATTTTAAAAAGTATAATAACATTAACTGATATAATTTCATTAAAAATTAATGTGGACTTCTAAACATAGATGGAATTTTTATATTATATTTAAACTTAAAATTGTCTTACTAAACACAACCTTAATTTACACGTCAAAATACATTGAAATCATGATATGATAATGAGTTAACAGTTGAAATATATATAAACGACCAAATATAACATATTTCAAATTTGCATAATAATAACACACAATTAATAATTCATTTATTAATTATATTAAATTTTTGCGAATTATATTTGACAAGTTTTTTTCGTTGCTTTATTATAGAATCTCTATAGAAATAGAATCTACAAAGTTTGATATCACAAATAATTTGCAAAAAGTTAAAAAAATATTACACAATTGCTTCTGAAAAAATGTGTTTTCTATATATACTAATTAAACATATTTATCACCTTTAAATGGTATTTGAAATATATGGCTATAACATACAGCTGTAGATATAAGCTATATACGATGTGTTGTTCAATTAGAAAAAATCACCACACCCAAAATCCCTTTCAAATTTTCGCCATGAGTATTTAAGATTATATTGAGATATTATAAACTGGGTTTCATTATTAGAAACTTTATCACGTTTTATAATTCTAAAATTGTCAAAAAGAAAGAATATATTTACTGTAATTACCATCGGATATATTTTGCAGCTTTTTAAACCCCTTGTATTCTTAAAAACTTTATAAATATAATTTAAAACAATTTTTTTATATCTAGGGGAGAAATTGTTGGTAGAATTTAGACATTTTATCCGAACAATAAAGTTGAATTATGGCATTTCTTTTTAGTTTCTGCATATTAATATATAATATATGGTTATGTACATATTTCAAACATTTGATCATATCTGCTCAGTCTAACAATTTACTTTCTTTGACATACATTGTTTCATATATAAATAAATTGATATTTTATATAATTAATATTACAATTTTTCTTTAATAATTAATATAATTTTATTAGAAATTAAATGAACAAATTTATTTAAATTAAGTCATTTTTAAAAAGTCTAATACAAAAACAATCTATGTAGGGAATTGCGAAACTTGCTGATTTATGTTTGAATTATCGTAGGCTAGTATTTTTTAACATTGTAGAGTTGAACATTTAAGTTGAATAAACGTTTATGTAATGCATTTCTTACAAAAAAGAA
The DNA here is from genome assembly GCA_036023295.1 of Invenusta paracnida. NCBI lineage: Eukaryota > Metazoa > Platyhelminthes > Proseriata > Coelogynoporidae > Invenusta > Invenusta paracnida. The sequence goes on along the minus strand of JAYRBW010080528.1, from coordinate 15,470 downwards.
TGAATTTTTGTATTCATAAAAATGAATAAATCTAGTTCGATATGTATATCATTTTATTCACACTGTATATGTTTATGCTGTTATATGATATTGTTTCTTTTACCACTGCGATAACAAACTTTCCTAAACACTGAAATTCTAAATATAATTAATTTATATTTTCTATATATTACTTACAAGTAGGCTACTTTGTTCAAAGTATATTAACATTGCCGCAATATTATATCTACATATATACAGCTCCGCTCAAAAATAAGTATATACTAGTATATAAATGTAGTGAAATTGTCATACAACGTTTAAAGTACTTTATAATAATTCGAAAATAGCCATACGTATTAAAAATAATTTTCAATGAATATTTTGTACTACTTCATAGATAGTACCAAATTTATATGTATATTATTGAAATAAAATGATTTTCTATCGATAAAATTAACAACGTGATGTAGGTATATGAAATCAATAAAAGTTTAAAATTCTGTCTGTTTATTTCTTTGTGGAGAATATATTCTCAGTGCATATCTCTTCCAATCATAGAGTAATAGTATACTTACCTTATTCTATGATAATAATAATTTAACAATACTGAACATGATTCTAATTAATAAAATGGGTTTATATAGCTCTACAAACAAATATATCTAAATACAATTAAGTGAAAAATGCGTTAGATATACTGGACTCTCCTTCCTTCGTTAGGTATATATTTAGATATCCTACGATTTTATGCGTGTAGTTAAAAAAGAATAACATAAATTCAGGGAACAATACAATAAGTCGAGATAATTGGGCTATTTCTAAAATATACATAACAGTATACCACAGAAACAAGATTATATAATTCGCTTGAAATGTAACTTCAACATTTGTTTTGTGTAAGCATTTTATTAATGGCACCTATTATATTATATAGTTAGACATATCATTGGAGAAAATATAATGCCTCTTTCTATACCTTATTATGTGTTATACTAATGCGGATGTGGTATATATATGTGTATATAGGTATGCATATATGTAGACATATAATACTATATAGGCATAATAAATCAGTATGTGTATTGTTTCAAATTAATAAATTATAAAGCACTGACTGCTAATTCATTTCAGTTGCTATAAGTATTGTTGCCAGTAGAAACCTGACTAGTTTCTTGCCGAAATATCCATTGATCATACCAGTCGACAAAATCGGAATACCTAAGGGGATTATCAACTATATCGTTGACTGGTATATTCAGTTGGAATGAGCATTGTAGTTTATGTATTATCTATATGATTAATATGTGCAGAAAGTGAAAGGCCTATTATATAGAGGTATAATGCATATTTCTGCATATATAGACAACTAATATACACTAAATTATCTCTAATTTTACTCAATTTGCTTTGGAGAAGAATGTCGAACATCAGCACTGAAGAGGAAAAATCTTTCCCACTATCGCCATCCGATGAAAATACGATGAAACCACCAGCTACTGATTGGATTCGAGTCACCCTCTTATACCACTACAGCAAAGAGTTCCACGCTCTCTACGGGAAATACGAGAGTTGGCATCGGCGCTCACTCCATCGGTTCATTGAAGCGATCAATTTTGTCCAACTGCAAGCTGGGCCACTCTTTCCAGCGGGGATCTCCACAATGCTCGACTTCCATCGAGTTCTAGAGTTGACCGAATTGGCTCGGAAAGCGGGAAAGCATATTCCACAATTACAAGCCCTGTACGAATTAAAGGATTTCTGGATTCGCTTTGTGGAGCTTGCCAGTGCCATGACCAACCTTATCTGGAAGACTGAAGACTCTGAAAACTGTTCCCTACTCGTACCTATTGCTCCGTTTGTTGAAAATCGAGATGTCTGCGTTAGTAAGCTAAAGGATTTGAAAGTTAAGCTCGACCGGGAGATAAAGGAGGACTTTAACTTTGATGAATTCTACGAATTGCGCGCTAATAAGACGATTCTCAAACCTGAAGTGAGCGTTGGAAATAACAATTTGCGTGGTTTGACTCAGTATATTCCCCACTTGATACATCTGTGCATGGAGATTACGGCTTATGCTGATAGAATGAATGCTTTATAAATTAGCATATACTTTCATATGTATATTATGAGAAACCTATAAGTCTTATTATTAATATTTTTCATAGTTTCTTATGCATATTGAAACATCCACTTTATTACAGTTTACTTTCTAAGAACGTTTTCCGTTAAAACTATTAGAATTTTAGTAAAAATGCCATTATTTTTCATAAATCCGTTTGCATGTATATTTTTTTAATATATTGAAAGAGAACTTTTAATAGAACTTTTACTCATAAATATAATTCGAATATTTTAAAATGTTGTAGAGCAATAAAATAAGAAATTGATAAAATATCATTTTATAAAATTTTTATAATGTAGAAATTTTGCTTAAAATATTTAGCGTTGAGCATTTACAATAAATATAGTAAAAAAATCTATTTAACAATTTTCTTTAAAGTAATTACAAATGTTTGCTAAAAATAATTTGTTCAATTAATATTGAGTGTAAAACATATTGTTTCAATTTACACAAATACAAACTCAAACACAACATTATTTTTTCCGATTCCCTGTGTTATTAATCTATGTTATTACATTATTACTAGAATATTTCTGCACTTCAAATAGTTGTATAAATTTTAATATAACGAACAATATATATATATATATATCCTAGCACATTATATTTAAATCTATTTTTACTATTTTTCTACCATATTTTTCAATATACGTCTCCTCATAATATTCATATGTATGTATATTATTTTTAAATACAAAAATTTAGGTACACCTCTTCAAACTAGTTTTCCTTGGCCTTATGATTATATATTATTGTTCAACGAAATATATGGAAATACGATAATTTATTCCAGTTGTACGTTTAAAAAATTAATTAGTATGTCGTGTTTTCTGCTTATAGCTATTGTAGAACCCGAGATATAAAGGGTTTAATTGTCATTTATGTCATTCTTCTTCTTATTATTATTATTCAGACCCAATTACAACTCTCAAACTTTAATTTATTTTTATTAAATAAATCAGCATAATATTATATAAAGAAAAAAATTCTAAGATATAAAATGACTTTTTTGTTTAGTAACCGCTTACAATGGTCCTTTCTTTTTTATGTATAGAAACCATTACTGTTTTAAAGCTAATTTTGAAATAATTTCGATTATATTTTGTAGCTTTTTATTGGTTATTAAAGAATTTTTAAGTAGTTTTAATAGTAAACTGATAACATTTTTAAAAGTATTATCGGCTAAATTTTTTATTTTTTATTTTAAATAATACTAATAATTTTTTATTATTTCATAATAATAATATATGGAATTTACATTTACAAGTTTAATCAATGTTTGTCTTAATTTAGATCGTCAGTGATTGGTTGATCGCCCATTCTCTGTCAGTTGTGAACATCTAAATTCCAAAACAAACGTATTTATGAACTATTACTACACTTCTGAGAAAGCTTATCACCATGCACTGTGGTGTGACAGAAAAACAATATAGCACGATAAATAATTTAAAAAAATGCTGCCACACTATTATTAGCCAAAATGACAAAAAGTATGTTTACTCAATTTAAAAATAATTGGAATAAGCATCAAATACGTTAGCTCATAGATATATGTGATAGCTCAAATCATAAACAAATTGAAATGTAAAGCTCAAATGTGTTAGTTTACAAAAAGAAATAATACTTGAAAACATATTGATCGATATTATATGATTTTTAATATTAAGTATTACAACATATAATTCGTGGCACCTTTTGTATAAATTTCATCAAAAGCTAAACTATGCGTGTCTAAACATTAATTAAACCATTTGTCTTCGAGCTCGTTTTATGCGCAAAGTTTTACGATATTGTTCATTCTTTTTTGTTTCTATCTAATTTCTAATTTCTATCAAATAATTACTATATTCCAATTTTTATGAGTTTTATTTAAAAATTCAATTTTAGTGTAAACGCATGAATGTAATTACTTTAATTTTTTTCCAAAATAATATCTAAAAAATGTATCTTCTCGTAATATCAACATTTTCTGCTTAACATTGAAGTTATTACATTTTGTATTAATAGAAAGACTTTCTCATACACAGGTATCGTTTTCAAGTCTCTTTTTGCTATAATTGTTACTACTACTAGGTATTATCAGGTGAGAATTTAGAGATCTAAATATAATTTATATGTCTATGAGTAAGTGAATAGAGTAAGATTAAGTTACAATTAATTTTTGACCCCTTTTCATAATAATTCCTTCAGTGACTGAACTACTTCTCATCAACATAATTTGTATTTAACTGTTTTGCCTTAGAGAAGCTCGTTTCTTGGTTTATTTTTCGACGCTGTCGTATTTGTTTTAATTTTTCTTCCTTATATTATTGTAAAAATTCTTTATTAGTATGAAAGTTTTATAAAAAAATACATTTTTTTCATAAAATTTATATTTTGGCAAAATCGATTATCTTTTTCATGAATAAAAGCAGTATTTTACTCTTACTCAACATTACCTAGCAATAGGAAATTATATAGAAAAAAATACTTAAATTATAACCTCTTAAAATAACACCAACTATCGTATTATCAACTTTTTTATTCATTTCATCTTTGTGAAAAGTTTGTTTCTTTTCTTGTCTGCTTTCATTTTTGCAAAGCTGCCATTTTTGTATTGATGATAGTGATAATAATAATAAAAAGAAGAAGAAACACTTTTTAATTAAAATTGGCCCCTTTAAAAAATTACCTAGAACCCCAATTTTAAAAGTCCAACTTAGGCACATTTTGTTCTTTAAAGCTTGGCGATTACGTTTAATCCAAAAATGAATTTTTAAATGTACTTTAGTCGCTGACGCTCTTGTTCTTGTCAATTGATGATGCTATATTATCGTCTAATACTAAGATAAAAAGCATAGATTTAGAATGGAAAAAGTTGTCACTGTTAATGTTGTCGAAAATGTCGTGTTATTTATTATTCCACTTCATAGATAGACTGATTTATTAGCGATCAAGAACAGGCCGATTCACCTTAGCATTAAATATGACTATAAGAACAGCTAGCTAGCATCTTTGAAGCAAAGCGCTAAAATTTTCTTGATTTGGTTTGACAATTAATATCGTCAAATTAATTATAACCACCCTAAATGAAATATTTCTTTGGCAAAATAAATTTTTCATTTTTCCCACGTACAAATTACTGAATACAATCTTTCTAATCACAATTGTTGACATTTGTGAGATTAAAGATGGCCCTTTAACTTTCTATTTTTCATCTTCCCGGCATAGAGGAGTGGGGGGGGGGGTGGATACCTCAATCTCCCTCAGATAAGGCAGTCATCAGGACCCGTCTGAAAGAACCGGGAGACGCTCCTTAAAATAATTTTTTACTTATATGAATAAAAACATTGTTACATGTATTTTAAGTTGTTGGCCATAAAAAGCCGGCTATAAAAGTACATTACATAAACTTCTGTATTCACTCTGCTTATATTATATTAATTTAACTATGTCACTATACCTATATTAATATATATATTTCTAATATTGTATCGTTTAGACACTGACAAAGCTAGACGAAACGTCTGTCTGTAATATTATAATATACCCTATCACAGTGTTAACGCACTATTTTTTTCCCAATTAAAACATTTTTTATTAAAATAGGAAAACAAGTAGTAAATACCCCTTTAATTTCATAGTATTTTCATATAGTACGGTAGTTTATCAAGTTAGATGAGCTTTTTAGACGGTTTTCGCATGTCACTCCTACTCATAAAGAGTAGAGATTCCTTTGATGCTATCTACAAAACAAAAAATAATGAAGACTTCAAATAAGTTTTTAAAAATATATATATGTTATGATCTTTGAATCCATCCTCGAATATAGCAGTGCAGTCTTTGAGAGAGTAAATCATAAACTCTCAAAGAAACTAGAGATTGTCCAAAACCAATGCCACAAGATAATTTGTTTGTTAATATGCCCTCAGTAAACGTTAGTTCCTCCAGGAGGTAAACTCTATGACCACATCCTAAACTCTATCATGCCGCATAAACATCGTTTTTCAGGCCATTTAAACATCCCCCAAGCGCATACCTCTACGCGAAGATTAAACTCCTTCATCCCATTTACGTCGAATGTAATAATCGATTCTCTCTCAAATATGTAATGTAATTTTTTCTAGAAATTATTTCTTATTATTACTTATTTGTTCTAATATTCTATTACTTGTATATTATAAGTTGATTTATATATATTTTGTATCCTGTTGTTCTTTCCGATTCCCATTCTTATTTAAAATAAACAACTGTTTTAATAATTATTATTATTATTGTTATTATTATTATCATTAAAATTATTATTATTATTATTATTATTATTATTATTATTATTATTATTATTATTATTATTATTATTATTATTATAGTTAGGCATTATTATTTATCGAGTTCAGCATATTATTCACAAATTGCAGAAGAAAAGGCAGTTATAAATCAAATTCTGTATATATATGTACTGTGATTACATTCTCATCTGGACCCATTTGACGACAAGTTCAATATAACGCTCGGCAACGCCAAATGGTTCAAAGTGGAGCTGGTGATAGGCATCTTCGAAAAGTTCCAGAGTTTTATCCTCCACATTGCACTTGGTATAGAGTAGTTTTGATCCCGAGGTTGTAGTCAACTTATCCGCTGTACCATGAGCAATGAGAAGAGGCGTCTTGAACTCTTCGGCGCGTTTTACGATCTCATCCATAGCCGTGAGAAAGGAGAGACCCATTGCTGCCTTCATTCCGCCATGGTAGTTTGTGTCGTCCTCAATAATTCTAGAAGCAAAATATATTTATCCTCTTATTGACTCAGCAAAAGAAGTTGATAAGGCACAAAAATATTATTCGATAAAATGCACAATTAGTTTTAAATTTTTTCAACAACCCATAAGAATAAATTCAATCACCCACAGCCAAGCCAATAAATGCGAGTTCCTTTAGATTTATTGATAAAAGTAATATGTATATGTCACTCTATATCATATACGTAACACCCATATAAATGAATCAATATATATTTATTTTTTTCATCAATTAATCTTCAAAAAAATCTTCTGTGGTATAATATTTATATTTTCAAAATTATAATCTGTTAAACCGTTCTATTTAGCATAAATGTTTTAAATTAAATTAATACATACATCGATTTAATATTATTATAAGTTTTCTAAAGTATATAAACGCTTATATACTACTACTATTAAAAGATTTAGTAGTAAAATAAATATAATAAGTTTAAATATTTTCATTTTGCTGAGTAGTTCAAATACTGAATAGTTATACTGAATAATTCGGGATATAGCGCTTTCTTAAATTAATTAATAATGTATTCAATGTATGAACATTTAAAGATTAGAGATTGTGTCATAATATTTTTTTCCAAAGGTCATTATAATGTCTTCTCATCCCTGATTAATCTATGGCTATAATAAGTTAATCAAACTATCTAAATAAATCTTGAAAATTAAAATACACATTAATTATGCCGAAATTGCCAAACGTATTCAAATTTACCTCCAGCTTCAATACACTTACCACTTACCACTTAAAACCCCCATACTCAAACACCCAGTAAAGGAATTAGGACACAATCCACAAGGACACATAGCTACTAGTATAATATGTTTATCACATGTTAAAGAAAAAATTGTCTCGACTAGCTCTGAGACAAAAAGGAAAGAAACAAAATATATATTAAATAAATTACATAAATATGTTAATTTAATTACGGATATTATTTAAAATGAGTGTAAAGGTGTTATTCTAGTCTGTCTTTTGTTATTGATTTCGAAAGTATTTTGTAAATTAAATAATTCTCGCTTATCAAATATTATGCTGCGTGTTTATATTTTTACTTTATATATATATTCCTTATCTTCATTATAAATTTCTCGTGCTAAAGAAGATGTCTGTATCTATACTGAACTAATATTTTTGTTGCATTGCTAAAGCCCTGTGTGCAATCTCATCTCTTCAAGAACGTCTGATTATACCTCCAAAAACTTCGTTTAAACGTTTTCTATTACTATTTCCCTCCGAACAATGGTAAGAAAGAACAATTAGATATTTCATTGATCATATCACTAGAAATATTGATACATTCTTCTTAACAAATCTAATTTTGAATATAGTTTTATATAGACTTCAATCGTTTTCACTTTTACAAATATTTGTAGCATCTGTTCCCGATTTAAAAAAAGCATTACTCTCTTAATTACACACTCTCTAAAATAAGACTACAAAATACTTCAAATTCGAGACTCCAAAACTCTCATGTCATCATTAAGAGTAAGCCAAGCTTTGTGCTAACAATAAAGTAAATAGAATAAAATATCTCCCACAGTTTTTTCCTCTATGATGCTAACTACTCTTCAATCTGTATGAAACAATGATCGTATTAAGTATCTTTGAGCTGTCATTAACTCCTCCTTAAAATGGAACGATCATATTAAAAATATAGATCTTATTCTAAACATGGCAAATTATAAAAAATATCATTGTATAAAGTTTACGGGAAAATACACAACTGGTCATTTATTAAATTATATGTGAAAGCAATCGCTTTACTGCCTTAAAATACGCAGAAAATACTTTTCTCAAAAATCGAACTGATATAAATTACAATAAAAATATTTGTAATATTTTATTAATATTATTTGTTCTTACCGCTGAACAACATTTGGATCTCTACAACAATTCGACGGATCACTTGATGAAATTGGAAGCCAGGGCAGACAGTTCCCCACAACTTGTACCAGCATTTTCTTTATTGGAGTTGCCAGCTTTGGATCTACTTCAATGGCCGGACCTTCAAGAATAAGTCCTGCGAAAGGTTCCTGAGTCTTAGAGGAGTTGTTCCGCAGAAGAGTGAGACATGCAATGGTGCCACCCATTGAGTGGCCATAGAGGAAGACAGGGAGGTTTGCATGTGCTGCCCGATAAGTCGCCAAATGATCGCTGACGTCACGAGCATATTGATCGAAAGTTTTGATATTCACTCTCTCGCCCTCACTTTGACCGTGGCCTGAAGGAACCAAATATGTCATAATTTTACATGCATTATACCTAAAAACGTTCAAATTAAAAAGTATTCGACATACTTTATTGAATATAGCATCCATATAGAGTAAAATATACCTATATAATATTACCCATTAAAAATCTACATTTTACCGGACTATAATTTTAGATACGTCAAAACAAGAAATTTTCGACTTCTCATAAATAGAAGTAAAACTGATTCTTATAAGCCATAATACATATTGTATTAATATATAATAATGTCACGTCGATTAAATTTATTTAATGATTTCAAATACGTATTATATTAATATTACCCTGTTTGAGTTTCATTTAAAAAAAATTAAATCATTTCAATTTAATAATATGTGCATATGCAACAAAAATTATAGCTATTATATCAAAACAAAAACAATGGTGCATAAAAAGAAAAGCTAAGAAACAGGTTCAAATATAATATTACTTTTAATTCAACAGAACGACCAAATGGGTATCTTCTGTAAGCGGCATACATTAAAACTGGAAACATAATTGGGACAAATCCAATGTGTCCCATGTGAGGAATCCTAGATTTCTTAAATATCATTAATTTTTATTATTTGCTATTTTCTAAGTAGGTAAAAAACCGACGATTTTCACGCATTTCACCATAATAATTTTTTCCTAATTGTCTCTCCTGTTATTTTGTAAGGATACGTAACAATCTGGTTATTACTACACTTTTAGTTTCATTCAATTATAAATGTATGGACGTAATTAGACGACTTTGTAAATCATCTAATTTGCATAAATAATTTTTTTTTTTTTTTCTGGTCTGCGTAATATAAGTATGTATATTGTAGGTACCTACCCGTCTTTCCAGAAAAATCGATTCTTACCAATATGATCATGAGAAACAACAGTGCATCCAATTTCTGCCAAGCTTTTGGCAACTGTTTCATACCAGAGGCAATGTTCCCCGTAACCATGGCAAATGAAAATAATTGCTTTGGGTGAAGTATCGTTTGGTTCTGGCTTCCAATTCTTACAGAAAATTCGTAGACCATCAGCATTCACAAAAACTGACTCACCAAGCTCCGAATCCACAGATCTGTCGAAAATATTCAATTTTGTTTTTATTCATTAGGATAAGTAACACAAGACTATTATTTTCTACATTTTGTATTCACATATTTTCAGTTTCACTAAATAAAATGATGAAATGTATCTGTCGAATAAAATGAGACTAAATTAAATATGTACCATAAAGGGGGACTATTCTGGACAGCGTGAAAACTAGGGGCTATTCTGAACACTTTTTATTTAAAGTGTTAATACTATTCACATTACTTAACAATAATAATGAAAACGTTTTGAAGGGAAACCGTAACTAATATAACAATACCATTGTTTTAAACGACTATAATACAAATAATGTGTTAAATTTAAAAAGGCAAAATTTACTTCAATTTGATTAGCCAGAACATTTTTTCTGAATTCTATATAAAATATAGTTGTCAATAGTAACTTTTCTTGTATACTTATTTATACAATTCTTTCAAATATTAGTGGCCATTTATTACTCTATTTTCATTTTTTATGTTTGTAGTCACTTTAGGATGTGTTTAGAAACAATAAATGCTAACAGTTTGATAAAATTAAAATTGCCCATCTGTGGGGTAATTATGAACTGTGAATTAATTCAAATTAATTAAATAGTAGAAGCCGAATAACAAAAATGTTATGCAGAACACATGTACACTAGGTGTGTACCTATATTAAGTAATTATTAAACAAATTTGAAATCTCAATGCAATTTACAGAAGAGGTTATAGTTATCTAAAGACTGTCCAGAATAGCTCCACTTTACGGTATGTGTGTATAGAGTATGCTTAAAGATTTTTCAGCCATACTGAAGAAGCCTGTACGTTCAATCGAAAGTATACTTCATTAACTGTCATGGAAAATATATCACTCAGGTAGTTTAATATTCATTAATAGTAATTATCATTGCATTTTTTGTTTTAGATTAAATTAAATTAATACATCAGTTTCATCTATAGCAGAATTATGTATGCATAGCACTTATAACAATTAATTAGCCGACTCTCCCTGGCTTATATTTTTAAGATACTAATTTCTTATTCATAGAATTGTTTACGAAAATATGATAAATTAAACATTGGTAATAAGGCTTTTTAAGGAGTAATATTCCCGCTCATGTAAAAACTGCCTTCACAAATAAACATATATAAGGAGGCTGAAACATAATTATAATATTTACTAATGAAAAAACATAACATTAAAAATTATATTAAGTTGTTTTTAGACAGATAAAATATCAAGGATTATAATTAGGTATTTACTAAACATTAAGGTGGAATGCGAGAACCGTCGTAGTTCAAGAAACTCGTCTACTTAAAAATAATTATATAAAATAAAACACTATTCTAAGAAGAAAGAAATGATAGCAAACTAGAAACCTGAACTTGAGGTTTAAAAGCCTCTGTTATTGCTATTTTAAGAAGTTTTTATTTGTTTTTATTAATTGAAAATAAATGTTGAGGATCTCATCGGTGATCTGAAAAAGTTTATCGGGTTAAGATGAATTTTGCATTCCAGCCTTGATATTAAGGAAATCTATATATTGATTTTTATTATGCAAAGATATACAAATCAAACGGACGAAGTCAGAAAATTCTTTAGAAAATGCATTTATTTTTAAAACTTTTCTATCAAGTAATCCAAGCATTGTCTATAATAATTTTCTCGTTAAAACTAAAGAAAAATAAATTAAAAATTATTATCGGAAAAGAATAGTTACATCAATAAGAGCGAATGATTTTTACATTTGAAAGTGTCCTTGTTTTAACCTTTTTATAAAATGAATTAATTTTCATAGAAAATAACAAAACCCTTAACATAAAAAGAAAATTGGAGTAACATAATAATATCACTCTATTTAAAAAAAACAGATGTGTATCAAAACATTTATTAAAAAGTATATTTATATATTACTATTAAGTGACATGTATAATTTTTAAAATTATTAGTTTAACTCAATAAGCTAGAAACAGCCACCAAACCATATTAATACGAGTATATGTGTCATATGATATATACACATATTGATATATTATTAGCAACTTTTAGAAATATAGAAATGTTAGTGCACTTTTTTCTAGTATAGACTTTAGTCTTAGACACATTTATTACTTTTAGTTTTAATAGATTTAAACATTACAATACTATCAGAACGAAATTTGTCGTTTTTATTCTATATCTTATAAATGAAAATGAAAATTTTAATATGTATATTATATTCAATCTGCTATGTTGAAGGCTGAGCCTTCAATTAATCGTTCGAATAACGATTCATTGTATACACATGGAGATGGAGGTGTTTTCTAAAATTCAGCACAGCTTTTTCTAACGGTAACACTTACTTTAATAAATACGCCATTCTTAATTTTTCATTCACTTACCGCACTAGGTAATCATTTTTATAACTGGTCCAACTATTTGCCATGCCATAAGTAAAATGCACTTATTACAGAATTTATAAATTTGGTAAAAAACGATGAATTACATCAATGTCAATATAGTTAAAGGTATTTTGTTTGTTAAAAATCTATTAAAACAATCATTTAAATGATCAATAATCTTTGGCCGCAGCGATAGATTCATAACTAATATTTATTGATTTTATTGAATTTAAATAAAACGCGTAGTAATTTCTTAATTATCCAAAAATGAGCTCTTTAGCATTTTAACCAGATTTATTAGTGGTCAAGGATAGGTCTGTTCTCCTTAACATTAATGACTAGAGCTGTTAGCATAAAAATTGAATAAATAAATAACTATCAGATGAATAAAATTGACTGTCCATCACTAACTCTTTGACGGCTTAAATTGATTCATTTCAGAAGGGAAATACTATTGGGCAGGGCAAAATATTTAATTTAGATATAATCAAATTCGAAACGGCTAATTAGAATACTTTTATTTTATTCGTAGAAAGCTTAATAGCAAAATTCCAAATGATTTAACAAAAAGATCATAAAAATATTGCTTTACAAAATGTTTAGTTGCTTAAATGATTAAAAAAATTATATTTTTGATTGAGACAAAATAGGTGCCATTTTAAAACTAACAAGATTTATCTAGTGTAAATAAAATATAAATAAATGTTATTGCTTATCTATTTCTATGGCTGTTAACATCTCTCAATATTATAATCGCTGACGCTCTTGTTCTGACTTGACGATACAACCGCATCGTCTAAATATATTTTATTATTATCGTCAGTCTTATTGATTCATATTGACGTTTTATCGGAAAAAACATATTCTGCATAAATCTATCTCTTTTAATTTACCAATAAAAGCAATACAACAGTCTTATCTAACAATATGTAACGAAATAAAGGTGCAGATTTAAAGTGAAAATAAAACTAGACATAAGACATAAAACCATATATGAGATGAAACCAAAATGCGTTTAAATTCAAGTGTTTAAACTAATATCTACAGAATTGCGTTTAACTAATAATATTTTTAGAAATAATATAATTTCTTTAAAAATTAATCACATTAACAATGAAATATATGCAAACCTATTTTTTGCACTATTTCAAGATTTTATAAACAAATAATTTTTGTTTACGTTGTATGAATAGAATTATTTTAATAAAGTAATATTTTGCAAAAATGAATTGAAATCATAACAAAAATGACAGTCAAGAAACGATTTATTTAATTGCAAAGTTTAAATTGAATAGAAATTATATGAACTAAAGCCATTAAAGAAATTTATATAAAATTGGGGTTCCAAGATTTAATTGTTAAAAAGTTTATTATAAAAATGCATATTTAATACTTGAATAAGTGGCATAATGCAAAACTAAATTTGAAAATGTATAAAATACGAGAAGAAAAATTAAGAAAAAGTTTGGCAATTGAGCATTTTTATAGATTCAATGAAACTTATATAAATACATGTTTAGTTATTTGATAATAAGCTAATAAATAGAAAACAGTAAAAAGAATAATACAATTAATACTTGTGATGAAGTTTTTCTTAGTTATTTTATCTAATATGTTTTTGAATTTTCCAGTTCATAAATAATATATATATTATGTTACCTACTTATCATTCACATATGCATTTTTAATAGTAAACACTTTAACAAATAAATATTGCTGCCTTTTTATATCGATTTCTTTGTACTTCATATCATCAATATCGTTTTGACATTTTGCTTTTGAGGAGTTCGTTTTTTTCGATTTCATTTTTGCGATGTAGTTTTTATTTTTATAATATTTTTAAAACATTGTTTTATTTTTTTACAACAATGAATATAACAAAACAATAACGACAGCATAGACTATAAAACTAACACTATGAAGGCTATTTTGTTATAAATACAAAAAAAATCAAATTAATATAAAAAAATAACCAAAATTATATTTTATAATGCTATAAATTAAAATCCAATTATTGATCAAATGCTTCAAAATAAACAAATTCTAAAGTTCATAAAAATGAAGAGAACAAAAATTGGGGGAAATTCTTTGCTTTAAACAAATTTAAAAAATTGCATAAATATTTTTTTATTTTTAATAATCTAACTAATATTAAAAACGTATAAATAATACATTTGATAATAATACTAAAAAAAATTTCATAATTTAATTGTTATGAACTTTTGAGTTTCGCATCTTACGATTAAATAATCATGAAAACATTTTTAAAACTCTGTTATCACGTAAAAAATTGTTTTCGCTTCCATAATGTCAGAGAATATTACAGCAACATCGGCTACTGCAGAACTATTAAGGCATACACCAAAGTTCAATTTGAAGAAGTAAAACTCTTTGAACAAAGAAAAGTTTGAACGTCATACGACATGAAAAGAAGACAATGACATATTTGGTAATAAAAACAGAAATATTCTTAATTTGGGACGATATATCGAAAGTCATCCCTGGTTCCGCAATGTTCTATGGTGTACCTTAATCTGTGTTTTATTCAGTCACTTAATAAGTGGATCCCCCAGCGTTAACTACATTTAATTAAATTTGATTTAATGATACAAAATATTGAATGATCGATCCACCGTGAAAATAAAATGTTAAAAAGTCATTCATACAATGCATATATTTATGTATTAACGTTCTAAAATTTATTTATTTTCTGAATATTATTCACACTTAATGTTTTAAGCTATCCATTCTAATTCACCTGACTGAAAACGTGCCACGCTAGCTACGGGCAAGTTTCTCTATAAATCTATACAAATTTCTTTTCATTTTATGCGTGAGTGAAAAGTAATTGCTTACATATTAAAACTGAGGAATGAAAAGTCCACTTTTCACTCCCGCCGGGAGGAA
>JAYRBW010080517.1:0-23735 GCA_036023295.1 Invenusta paracnida | reverse complement strand
CCTATAATACAACTTTTTAACACTTTCGTTACATATTACATCATATTTACATATTTACAACGCCCTCAATGAGAACATATAATAAGATATAATAAGATAATAAAATATAACAAGTTTCGATTATATTTTTTGATATTATATTGAATGTAGCCTTCAAAATATGTTTGTCGAAATATGGTAATATAAATTGAGGCAGCGCTGTATTGTACATGACTTCGAACTTAACCCTATTCATACCGGGCTATTTTACGCATCCATATCTCATTGTGCACACCCCCGCAACCCCCCCCCCCCTCCGATAATTTTCAAACTTTCTGTCGGAGTCGAGTTTTGAAACTTGGCAAATAGGTAAACAAGGATGTCAGTAGACGCCGCTTATTAAACCTAAGGTGGGCCAGACCAATTTGGGCTTTAAGTGGCTGGGCTTATTAACAACCAAAAATAACATTTTTAAGCAAAGTTGTATAAGTCAAGGTTTTGACTGACAGTTGCTGTCCGTCCAACTTTGTATGTCACCGTTTCTGAATGTCCCGTTTTATCCACGCATTAGTCAATGATTCAAAATCCAATGGAAAAACGAGAACGCCTTTGAAACATCGAGGATTTCGATTCTTCCAGATAATCAGAAGGTGTGATTTGGCTCCAGTCATGCTACGACAGACTAACATAGTCAGCCTGTTCTTCGCAATCTTCATTCTCTGTGCATTCATTTGAAGTTCCTACTACACATACATTGAGTCTAGTAGAGCTCTGCGTAGTAAAAAGCAGTTTCATCGACATTAAAGATGTTATCCGATGAGAAGTCATGAAACAACTCCTTCAATTAACCTTCACGCCAGGCTGGGACGGCACCGACATCAGTGTCGTTGGCTTCACCTTGTAGCTTGGTAAAGCACAGATCATGTCGCGACCTTCACCGTTGAAACCATCAATCTTTGCTCTTGAAATCATTCAAACCAAATTGTCGAGCGACATCTTCCGCCTTTTGGCCCTAGGGGCAATAACGGGCTCCTTCCCTGGATTTACTGGGCTTAGTAAGCGGCGGAGTGAGCATAATAAACGACTTAGTTTAATGTGAAAACTAATGAAACAATTCCGGACCGGGAAAAGTGGGCATAATAAGTGGGCAGGGTTGTTAACCCTGGGTTTAATAAGTAGCGTCTACTTTATTTAAATAATAATTTATGTTTATTAAGTATTCAACAAATAAAAAGAATCTCATTTATTTTGAAAAAAAATTTGAATCTTTATTTTTTTACATTAACGATATTTTTTGCCACGGTCACGTGATCACCCCCTTTGGGTGTACAGTAGTGAATGAAGCGCTAAAAGTTATAAAATTAAATTTTAGACAAATTCACAGAAGCTTATATTGCTCTATTTGTTCGTTAAAAATTCCGGCAAAAATGCTGGAAGGGGGGAGGTGGGATTCATAATATGCATATATATTGATTAATTTCTGTGAAATTTACATAGGTAAAAATTTTATGTGTGACGCTGTACATCATACACACATATTTTGGACAGTTTCTTTGCTGTACTTGATTTTCAATTGTGTATTCGCTTAGTCAAATCTGATTGGAAGTCAGCATCAACAGCTAAATTAACAAATATTTCCTATCTAGCTCTAGCTCTGGCCCATCCATTCTTATCATCTTAATATATTGGCACCTCCCTCGTCAGATGGAATTCTCCTCTTTCGGTGATAAAGGCGATGAAGATATCTACCCCGATTCCGAGATGCTTCAATCAAACTTTTCAGATCCTTACGCGGCCCTCTTCGTTGATGGCACGGGATTCGAGTGGGAGGAGGTGAGGTTTAAAGCAAAGCCTATATCTCTACCGATATACTCGCGTATTCTATCAAATTGACCTTATTCCATTCTTTCAGTATATAAAAGAAAACCTGAACAGTGTGGGAACATTTGGAAGCGAGTCTCACAATGAAAACTTATTCAGATTTGAACTTCCCATGGATATGAAAGTCTTGGAGAGTATGTAGGCTTCTTTGATTGAGAGCATGACCACTTCTTCAATAAATGCCTTCACCAAAACGAATCAAAACAAAAACGACAGCGTCGCAAAAAGTGAAAGCCAAGGAACGAGCTCTTCAGTCAAGCGTTAAAATGATATTGTTGATGATACGTAAGCAGTACAGCAATTGAAGAAATTGATATAAAAAACGCTGAGATTTAATTATTGCAATACTTTCTGTTAAAAATGCATAAAAATATAGATCAATAAGGAACATAGGTATACGTCTAAACTGTAAAATTCATAAAATGTTGACAACACAATTTTGGAAAAATTCTTAGCTATGTATAAATTATATTATTTTATTATGTTCTAATAATTGGCTTAATTACATAAAACATATACTCTTGTATTCATGTGGGTTTCATTGCTTCTTTAAAAAAGTTCGCCATGAATTTGTATGAATGTTTGTTGTCATATTTTTATGAATTTTACTGTTTGGACGTATATCTATGTTCCTTATTGATCTATGTGTTTTTGCATTTTAAACAGCAAGTATTGTAACACTTAAATTTTGGTATCAGTTTTATAATATTTTCTTCAATTGTTGTACTATAGAGATCATCAATATCAATTTAATTTTTTTCTTTTGATAAGCTCGTTTCTTGGCTTTAAATTTTGCGACGCTATTGTTCTTGTTTCGATGTCAATAAAATGTTTGCAAAATATTGCCATATTAAAAGAATTTCATGCATACTATGTACGTAAATAATACTTGTTAAATTGTTTAAAAATCTTGAAATAGTGCAACAAATATTCTTGTAATAGGCACCGTTTAAGTGATTAATTTTTTATAAATATTATGACTTATACGCAATTTTGTAGATTTTCGTTTGAACGCTTGAATACGGAAATGTAAACATTTTTATCAAACTGAAACCTAATAATATCTTTCCGCATCGAAATTGTCCACTTTACTTAGAAATAATTCCATTTTAGTTTAATCGCATATAGCTAATTCTGTCTAATGTTTAGTTTTATTTCACTTTAAATGTTGGCTTCTATTTCGTTACATATTTATAGGTAAAACTGTTGTACTGCTTTTATTAACAGCAATTCCAGCGATAATTGTAAAAAAATCAATTTTATGCAGAAAATGTATTTTTCGATAAAATAGTCAATAGTCAATAAGTCTGGCGAAAAAAAATTATTATATTAAGAAGAAACACCTTGTCATCGAAATTTATCTCTTTTAAAAAAGTATTTTCAAATATTTTCAAATTCTAATTTATGTACATTTTGTTCCTTAGCGCTTGGCGATTACACAGATACCAAAAAGAAACTTTTTAGTACATTCTAGTCCGATTTATTACTAGTAATATATACGTATGTACCCAACATTTGTTTTTAACTGTTCCCAGATTGAAAGCTTATAACCTATCTATGCTCAGTCTTTGTGTATTTTATCGGAATTTCTATCTTGAATGTATTGCCAAAGTCATTAGTAAACATAATGTAATAACAATATATTAAGCGTTAACTGATAAAACTGATTAAAAAACCAAATAAAATAAAGAACAGTTTTCTATATAGGATTTATATCCACTGTAATAAAAGTTTGTCCATACCGGGTGGGCATGTTTGAGAATCCACATCCTGAGGGAAAATATAAAAGAATGAATAAAAAAATTGCATGAAAAAAGATTTATTTCAAACACTTTTAAATGTAGGTAATACTTTGCTTATTATTACATTACATTAAATTACATTAATTACATTATATTAATCAGAATAAGAATTTTGTACATTTTGATAGAGATATGCATGTTTATATAATAATATGTCTTGCTCATTTTTTCAAGAAGTGCGTTTTTAGAGTCTGGTCTTACATTGTTCCATTTATTCATTAAAAACTTTAGCAAAATGTGGAGGGTCGGGGCCTTAAATAGGGACCCCAACCCCTTCAGTATATGGATGGGATTACAATGTTTCCTTACAAACTTATTTCAGCATTAACTCCAGAACTCTATCTCATGAAATATTGTCGCATTAGTGAACGCCGAGAAATTGCCTATGAAAGTACTTTCAATAAATTCCAACGCATTACGAAAGGCAAGGCCATCCCCAAAATTATGCTGGCTAAGGTAATGTATCATATATTCTTTTTTTGCAATTGGAACTTTAATTTTATATTATTGAATATTTCGATGGAAAGCTTAATCTCTCTATCGTAAACATGTACTCATCGAAATGCAATGTGCGAGCGTTGATCAACACTATACTGGGAGAGTCCACAACTATATGCAAAGTTGGAACCAGTGGTAATAATGACTCTGCCAAGAATTTGGGTATAGCTGTTGAGTAAAACTTATAGCGTTAACTTTTTTTACGATAATATTTAAAAGCTAAATTTCTGATATCTATCATTAGATAAAAATTTAACTGATTAGAGTTGTACAGGGTACTCTACGAGAATTCCTTTTATATAAAAAGAATCTTCTTGAAGTCCCTGGTGCTCTGATTTATGATTGGATGTCTAGACGTGCTCCATTTACAAAGTAGAACTCATACGTACATCTGGCGTGCTGTTTCGCTTCTATAGATTTTATGACATTTGTACATCCACTATAAATTGCAATATCCTTGCCAGTTTCTTCCTGGCACTTAGTGCACTTCTTCAATCTATTTTTTCTTAAATTGATTGTTTCCTTTCAGTAGTATTAATTTATCTTCAAATCATTTTTCTCAAATTAAATGTATTTAAACATTTTAATAGCACCAGTTAACTTCAAGCGATAGCTATAGATAGTTATTACTCACAGTGGCTATAAGAGTTTTATTTCTCGTGTATTTTTCGATTATTTAATTTTAGCATCTCTGACTAACATACGAGGGTCTCATTGACTGTTCCATTCAATCAAAGTCTTAATTCCTTTGTTTGGAAAGGTGGAGAAACTAAGGAAAATAGATAGTATATACAGTTGATTCCTTTAGTTCGTGGGCCAGGAGCGGGAAAAAGGGTTGCCGGTACCCAAAGCAGAGAGAAAGAGTTTGATACGTTAGAAAGCTATGATGTATAGATTCCAAAACAATATAGTAGACATCAACATTTCGTAGCTGGAATTAAACTATTGCATTTTTCTGATTTCCCATCTTATTGAATAGAAAGATGTTTTTTGTGTTTGACTGGTTTTGACCTAATTTTCATGAAAATGCATTTTTTTATGTTAGCTTTACTCGTAAAAGCAGACCTGCGGTAGATAACCACCACTCCAGATACGACATTTCAGGCAACCGTGTCCCCGGTTCAAATCCCGACCATGTCGCTTTTCATGACTCCACCTTCAGAAGTTATTCTTTTGAGGTCCACCCATCGTTGTGCACCTGCTAAGTCTACATATACCAATGATATTTTTAAACGTTATATATTTTTATTTGTGTTACTCTTGATATAAAGGTGCCTTGCTCCGAAACTTCGAATTTTACACAACAAATATGTATCTGAGAACATTTTACATATTTTGCTTTTTGCTTATTTTATTCATCTATATATATATTAAGAATCTAGATACGTGGCCAACTCCTTTCTCTTATCTGTTATATATTATTAAGTATATAGATTGACTATCTGAAAAAATAGAGAACAAAATTAGAAGAAGTAAGTTTGTGGTTAAAAATATGGATCCATTCTAGATTTTTAATTATCAGGATATAAATGACTAGTAAATATAAAATAATTACAATTTTTTTTTTTTTTTTTCTATAACAATATGTAAATTAATTAGCATATACTTAATATGTGTAAATGATATAATATGTTGAACAAAATTACAAAATGCACAATATCTTCTGTATAATAATAGTTAATAGTTCTGTATAATAATAGTTAATAGCTAAGATATTTATAAATGAATTAATTCTGTTCACTTTAATTTTAATGATTCAACAGTATTTAATCATATTGAGACATGTGCATTCATTATACTAGTTTTCAACCTATACCTTCAAACGTTTCTAGGATTTATTTGAATCTTTGCAAGAGATCCTCTTCAACTCATTGACAGACGGACAGTACAAGCACGTTCGTGAGCTCACCGGAGTTGAGGAAGGACACGAGATCAGTGTGCCTTTCTTTTATGGAATCTGTGCCGTCTTGGAACGTCTCTATTTTTCAGAAAACACGTACGTTCCAATACTCTTGTTGACACATAAACTTTGAGCAATACTTTTATTTATCACAATTTTGCAATCCACAAAACTTATAGTATCAAATAGGATGTATAATAGAGTCCGAATCAAATCGATTAAATTAATTAACATCAGCTTGCTCGTTAACTTTGTGTCTGTCAAACAAAATGGTTCATAAAAATAATTTCGTAAATATAATCTATTTGTGTTGATGACAAAGCCCAATATTTAGCTTATTTTGTTTCCTAAATATTTGTTCATGTTCTTTTGAATGTAATAATTCGATGTCCTTATATATACTATAGATTTTAGCTAATGACAATATACACTAATATTTTCAGTAGTAAACTGTATTAATACGGTATATTTAGATATTTTATAAATGTATATATGCCAATAAAACACCAAAAATTATAATGAAAATCATAAACAAATTAAAATTAGATTTTAAAACTTTTTATAATCCATATAAACTGAATTCGCAATTATATTTGTATCCTTTTTTTATTAGTAAGCATGATATGTATCTCAATTACAACCAACTAAATTATCATTATTTCAAAACGATTATATATACTCATATATCCATACTATACCTATTGCTTCTACTGTCTAGAAATTGATTAATAACCAGAAAGGACATGTACTCATTATTAGAAATTTATATAACAAATATTTATATATATTAGTATAAATCTTATATTTTAAATTCTTTAAGTAACACGATCATTATGTAATATTTTCAATATTTGAACAATAATTTGCTTTCTGATGTTTAATACATGAAAATTAGCGCATTTATTAAATATTTAACATTTTGATCATAACAAAATATAAATTTGTTTTAATGACTATTGGTTTCTCTGCTTTGTTAATTGACTAATTTAACAGGCACTCGGTTTGTCAAGAAATCATCGACTCAAAACCTGGCTACTTGGAACGTCTCGACTTCTCCAACCTCAAGTGGAAATTTGACGGCGTCGCTGTGCCCCCTGCATTGGACAGATTACTTCAGACGATTAAAACCTTCTAGGCCAGAGCAGGATTCATCGATCGATAGTCCTTCCTCGGACACTACGATTGGTTGTCAGGTTAACTGGTTTAACCAATGTATATGTACAAGATATGCTCGAACTAACGGACGGAATATACCTAAATATCTTATTGTATATTACATGTATATTTAATGTTATTCACGTATCATTTATATATAAGCTTTATTGTAACTTTATTGCAAACTTAAAAGCTTATTTTTTTGTTAAATTTCTTTGCTTATTTTATGTTTAACAAATTGTATGTGAGTAGAATATTTATTTTCAATATACTGCACTTATATGAGTATATATAATGTATTTATTTGTATATACATAATAATACAATTTAATTTGAGAACAGTACGTACACACAAGCATGTGAATTCATCCTTATTTGACGCTACCCCGTTTTTTTATATTTCATTAAAATATTTATGTTATACATTTATTAGTAATATATTACTCACTATGTATGTGAAACCAATACTATTGAAATACAATAATGTATGTAAATGTATTAGTTAAATCTATGGTATACTATCCTATACTACAATTTATTGAAAAAATATATAACTTACTGTGTATTCTAAATGTGGATTCTAACTTATCCTTGTTTAGTTTTTTACGGACTTATAATAAATGAAATACATTTAAATTATTCATTTAATCTGATAAGCTTTCAATTAATAGTTAATTGGATGCAAACATACTCGTACACACATATGTTTTAAAACATGTAAAACATGTTAAAATATGATTTTAACATGTAAATTAAAAGAAAAAACATATCTCGACAGTATTATAAAAAACATATGAATCTATTTCTTCATCAAAACAATTCACACAAATTTATTAGACAAAATATGCATTTATATTTACACAATTTAAGTATACAAATTCAAAACTATAACATGTATAGCGAATACAGTATTAACATAAGTACCTACGGAAATATGCAAATCCTATCATATGCGCAATTACAGGGAATATAATGGTAGTAAATTTTGCTAAGAAATATTAAACTGGAAGAACACGGCAAATTTAAAAAACAATAAACACATTTGAAGAACACAAAATTGACATTTTAACGAATACACACGCGCAAATCTTCAAATTTACATTAAATGCTTATGAAGTTATATTTGAGAATCCTATTTATTAAATAATTGTTAAAATCTGGCTGGTATTTGACATGTTAGTAAAAGATGAGTAGCATAGTACAGTGTACATACATCAAAGAATCTCGAGCAAGCGACAATAACCCTCACTCTTGTTGAAGATAAAATTGCGACATTACTAACTCGATAGAAGTTGGCAGTAGTTTTCAATTGAATGGATAGGAGATTATATAAACAATATCTACAAATAATACTTATCCACTTGAACATAGTTTACATTCATTACCTATTCAACTACTAAGTAGCATATTAATAATTCAAAAATATAGAAAATATTTGTTATATGTTTTAAAAGAAAAAATGAGAATCAATATAAATCTTAACAAAATATGTTTTACCTGTAAGCTTGTTTAAAACATAATTCAATATCTGAATTATTTAAAGGCGGCACACAACACCATAAAAATGGTGGACTAAATTCAATTGCCGCCAAAAGATTTGCCGGTTTTTTAAAGCTTTTGGTGATTAAAGTGAATCTTGTCGCTCGCACTAGATTCTTTACATTTTCGATTGGTTGCTAAAATAACGCATCCGATTGGTTAGTAAAAAAGGAAGGTGAAAGTATACCTTGCAATACTACTAATTGTGGACCAATACGTAGAAAATATCCTGGGTTAATGTTTGTTAATATATTTGATTTGAAAACCTAACTTGTGTGTGTGTATTTTGTCATAAAACGAGCTTAAATATATTCCAGTACATCGCATCGAAGGGGTCGCTTGCTCGTCTTGTTTTTCTTCTTCTTTGTCATCTTCTGGATTTTCTTGATGGCCTTTTGATTTGTTTTTGACTTGTTGAAAGCGGATGTGGTTTTAGATGACGATGACAAAGAGTGTTTGGTTTTGGGAACTGCTGTTGGAGTCTGTTCACTTTCGTCTGTTGCACTAGATCTAGAGGAAGAAGAGATAGATGATGCGGAGGGAACGGGTCCGAACCCTGGAAGCAACTTCATCGCCATCACTGAGAGGGGAGCACCAATTGTTGAATCTGAAAGTTGGATATAAAACATTAAAATTGTTTACTCGAAATGTATTGTAGCTCTATAAATTATTATGAAAATTAAAATTAACTCAACTATTAAATATTTATTTTAATTTTATTTTTAGACAAAATTAAGTTAGGAATTTTGTTCTACTTTCTTATTACAAGTAGTATATGTGAATTTATCAATTAATTTTATATTACTGTTTTTCACGCATATTATATCAAAATAAAAGCAAGTCGTAAATATAAATATGTATAGTAGTAAATATACATATATAAGGTATTCCTAGAAAAGAGTAAAAATTGAATTTGGTCTTAAAGTATTATCTTTAATGTAAAAGCTTTATGTTGTAATATAAAGAGATGCTATTAGTCTACAATTAGTTATTCTAAAATTTAAGCAATTCATATCTATATACTTAAAACGAATGTCGAATGTCGAATTTATTAAATTTTAATAAATAACACCAAATCGAAATAAAAAAGCTGTTAATTTCTAGTTTACAAAAAACTAAATACCATAAAAACTGGATTGAGCGTCCGACATGGAATTGCTTGGACTTTGAATAACGTATGGAGAAGGATGGGGTATGGAAGGTGGGATATTGTCGACTGAATTGAAGGCCTTAGAACTTGTTGTTGAGGGGCTATGATCGATTTCAAGTCCGTTGCAAGCTCTGAGATGGGAAGATGAAAGAAACGGAGTTACTAACCATGTGGAAAATTACCTCTTCTACATTGTACATATTATGTACATTAATGAAAATGTCTGATATTATAATATTTATTCGCAGTTGTGACAGTAAAACTTTGTATTTGAATCGTAGATTTTGCATTTATAGGTGTATCGACTACCGAAAATCAGTAAAAGTTTTAAAAACATGTTGATCGCCGATTAGTTCACCGAAGGACATTATCAATTTTTGAATAGAGTAACTTTTGATATTGTTCTTGACTTTTTAACCCAATCTTATGTTAGTAGTCAATACCGTTTTAAACTTTCAGATTTGATGGTATGACAGAAGTCCGATGTCTTTATTTAATATCTATCTATTCTATGTATTCACACATCAATAATAATACTAATCATTGTGTTAAATGTGTTACGTATGTATTCCACTATATATACAGTAATTTGAACAGTGAGCTTATAACATGCCATCAGTTTATACCTATCACGTTTTCTGATATTATTTCTTTGCCTATATAAGTAATAATTATACATAAAACCGTTTATTATCACGTCATCAATCAATTTACAATCAATAGATGTTTCTAATATTAGTATAGATTTCATAAGTATATTTAGATTTCACGCAATGGAAAATAATGAGCCCACTATATGTTTGTAATCAACTGTTATATATTTGTAAACAACTGAATGGAACAATTTGACGATATTTGACATTTTAATGGCGCACTGCTAGCGCTAAAGTGTTAACTAACATCATTTATTGCACATTAATGCAATTAATCTAAGTTATTCCCAATTTCAATCTAACCTTGTTTCAATCAGTGGATCGAAGATATTAGGTGGCTCATTGGAGCTAGAAGTACATATGATCCTGCTGATGTTGGAAAAAGAAAGTTGATCCTTTTCAACATCATCATCATCATCATCAGGAAGGCCGTTCCGACGGGGAGGAGTTCCGCTTTCCATCGCGGAGATTTCGGAAGATGAATTTCTGAAAGAAGAAGAGAAGTATTTCAGATATGTGCATTTTCTAACTTTGTAGATTATACTACTTATAACTCTTATATTACAGACTTAAAATGGGAGTAGTAGAGTATCCTAGAGTAATTATTCTATGTTTGACATTTAAAAGAATATGCTCAATTATGGTCGTTTAGGTAATTGAGTGGTTTTCTTTATTTTATTAGATCAGAACATGTTCAGACTTATTTTTTCCTGATCTTTTGTTTAGATCAGAACATTAAATTGTCTATACTATAAAGAAAGGAAAATTAACATGGTTATAAAAACAAATTTGTCATTACCTATAAATTATTTTTTTCGAATTTAAATACAAACTAACATAAATTTATTTCTAATAAACTTGTTTAATATTCTCCCTATAAAAAATTTGTTTTGCATATTTCGTGATCCACAAATTTTGTGTGATAATTAGTGTTCACTTTATTTGCAAATAAACATTGACATATTGTGAACTTTTATTATTTGTGTAAATTTACGAACTCTGCAGAAGGGACAGTTTATTTGTAAATTTAGAATTATTTAATCTAACTATAAGTTGCCTATGTAAATTTATAAACTACTGCAATCTTAACATTCTATAATATAAATTTACCAGCTACTGCAATCTTAACATTCTATAATATAAATTTATCAGCTACTGCAATCTTAACATTCTATAATATAAATTTACATAAATGTTTTCATGTGATCCATAAATATTTCATTCAATTACAATGCACAGGTTTGTGCATTGGGTAACAATATGTTCAACACTTTTGCTATTGTTGACAGTTAATTATTTATTTCGTAATTTTGTTCTGCTAGTAGCATAGTTCGATCCCTAATTTTCAAAATATTAAAAACTGGCTATTACATTTCTCGAGTCAACAATATCTGCATTTGTTATGTCACTAACACATTATGGACTACATATTTATGTCATTAAATTATGGTTCTATTAATTGAAACATATTTTCCTTCATACGACAGTTATGATTTACCTTTTACTCTGTACATAATGGATTAATTTGGGATTTGGAATGTTGTCTGAAATTGAGCGGGGATTGCTTTCGGTGGGATTGAGAGTTTGATCGGAAGAAGTGCCATGATCTGAAATGTTATGGAAGACATGAGACACATGGAATGATTATATATAAAATAATATATTCTGAACTTAACTACTGCATGCAGTCGATGAATTAATAGTGCTATCGTGCTATAATTACAAGTATAACTTTATCGTTTAATGTTATCTTAATAATTCATAATGTAAGAAATTATGTTTAAGAGGACATTACGTAACTTTTAAGGGATTGCACACTGTTATTTAGCAATACAACTTTGAAATATAAATAATACGAGACACTTTCTTGACATATAAATATAGAAACAAAAATCACTACGTAAGTATATTATTTTTAGTTAAGATTAAAAGTCATCGCGTAAAACAAATTATTTTCGTTTTAAGCTAAAAATCACACTTAAATTTCAGTTATCAAACATGATTTTCACTACCGGAGCCAGAAACAATTTATCGGTTACAACGACACTGATTGAGTAGGCTATTTATAGTTGACATTTACTGCTACACACTTCCTGTACAAAGACAAATTGTCTGTATTTTATAACATACATTCGTAGTTATCTACAGAAACCGGTGCCGAAGTCTGGCGCGGGCAATTAATAGTATAATATAGTTAATAATATTATTCGAGCTCTATAATTTCACCACGATTTAGTGTTCATTTTATATTAATGCAACACTTTAAGACATGTTTCTTAGGCATTATTTTAGTACAAAACCCACGCACGCCTGCATACCTTCACTGTTGCAGGAGATCTTGGCGGAGGAGTTTGATCTGGAGTTAACAGCGGTGTTCTTGTTTCCGCCGGGAATATTGAGTTCCCCCTCCTGCAGAGGCAATGCTTGAAGAGCGTCTTCATAGTGCCGCTCAAGCTGGAGGTGGAGAAGGGGTGAAGTTGGGAGAGAAATATCAATGAAAGGAATGAGAACATTGAAATGGAATACAACTGGTAAAGTAGTACAAACGTTGCAAACATCACTAAAAAAGAAAAATTATAATAGTTTGAATAAATGTGTGTTAAATATTAACATTATATAATAGTGAAACAAACAAACTAACATTTTAACAAATAACTAAATCGTATCTAGATTTTTGTAATGATTTATAAGGATTATTTCTACATAAATTATCCAAATGTAAAAACAAACATAAACAAACAAAGCATAAACAAGTAACTAAGCAATTATTCCAACTTAAAATATGTGAATCGATTTGTCGAGCAACATATGGAAAAGAAAAGTGAATGCAAAGCATTGTAACGAATAAGTAAAAGAAGATTTGAAATAATAGTTTTAAATAATTCAAAAATACCAAGATCCTTAAATATTTAAAAATACCAATCAAAATGGTTAAAGTGGTCTTCTTGCAATTAATTTCTTAACATAACATATTTATGTTTGTTCCCTATTGAAGAAATGCCTTTATTAAAAACCAAACTTATACGAAACGGATAATTTTAACAAAGGGAAAACGATTAAAACATCTTTAAATTAGTAAAACAATAGCTCTGAGCGAATGAATGAAAAAACAGAATTCTGAAATTGAAAGAATTAGCAAAAATATAAAGTATAGTATAGAGAAGAAAACGAAAAAATATTGAAACTACTTTAATAATAGCAAAAATGTATCAATAATATATAAATAGAGAAATGCAGGATCGAAATAAATGAACTAAATACATCAATTTTGCATTAATAAAGCAAGAAAACAGAAGACGAGATGGGGACAAGAGTCTCACATTCTCCAGTTTCTGGCGTAAACTGAGTCCATTGTCGCAGAGTTGTTTGATACGCATACTGCATTCAGTCTCACGTGGAGTGGGTTTCACTGTCTTCTTGAGAGTGGCCCGGATTCTGCTGTCACAGCCTCGAGGATCCCGGCGTATCTCCAGAAGCTGATGAGGGCAGTAAGGTTGAGTTGGTTTATTGAAGTAGGTTTGGATATATTGGGGTGGATTGGGGCGAATTGGGGTGAATTGGGGTGGAATGTGGTGGATTGGGGTGGATTGAGGTGGATTGGGCCGATTTGGGTTGATTGGGTGGATTGGGGGGGATAAGTGTGGATTTTATGGTGAATTGGGGTGGCTTGGGGTGGATTTGGGTGGATTTGGGTGGATTGGGGTGAATTGGGGTGGATTGGGGTGGATTGGGGTGGATTGAATGTTTTATACAATAATTTGATATATTTGAGTCGATTCTGAAAGTTACATTTACATTTCTTTAAATTATTTGTTCCGGGTTATTGAAGTTGCTTTAATTTAATTTAATTTATTTTCGAAAAGTTAAAAATGAAATAATGACCAATTATACATGCAGTATGTAATATGTATTATTTGAGGCCTTATAAACACATGTTATGCTATAAGTGGCTTTTTCAATAAATTAAAATCAATTAACCTTAATGGGATATATGAAGTATGATAAAATAGTTAAACTCTTTATTTTACAAAATCATCTTAAGTTGAGTAAATTGTGTAGTTATTTGGGAATTTATCAAAATTATAATATTCGTACGTTCATGAAATTTTCATGAAATTTTTTACCATATAATATACAACTTTGTAAAGTTAACCACTCAACAAAATACCTCCTCGATTCATATAACACCACTACAGTTCTCTTTTTTCTCACTGTAGTTCTCTTTTACTTGACATTTTCAAATGCCCGTGAACGTGCTCGATGGTTTAATCATAGTATTGGTATCGCTATTCGCAAATGTAGAAAAGTATTTTGCGCGTATCTCATGATATTACCGATCGTATTAATTATATACTTCACAACGTAATCATGTTGAGTAAGTCAATAGAAAAACTAAATCTGATTATTACTCCTCATTAGTAGAATCTAACTCTAACTCCCGTAAAAAAGGGGTTGCCTGTCATTAATACTCCTCCCAATAACCCCCTTCTAATATTTTGCCAACTTCAAAATCCAACCACGATTGCTGCAAAATTCATTGTTTATCGTATTTCAAACAGAGACTCTATGATATTATAAATAATTGTCCTCCGATGTGATCTCATGACTTGACTATGTGTTACTCCTGGTGAAACCACAGAAACCCATTCTTCGACGAACCCAAAATTGTGTTCTCTTGACCCTGTTCCCACCACGATTTATTTTTCATTCGATTTATTCATCCCTAGTTTTACAGCTATCGCCAATGTTTCTATCAGCAGTGGAACATTACCTCTATTCTATAAAAAGCCAAAATCACACTCATTATCAAATAAAAGGTAAACATCCAGAATTTCCAACCAGTGTCTTGCCTTACGTTCTTCTAAAAGCTCATTGAGCATGTCGTGCCAAAGAGGATTAACGAATTCTATATCTCGTCTAAATATCTCGTCTATATCTCCGTTTCAAGCAGTTTATCGATCAAGTTTTAAACCGAAATCTCAACTTTATGACTGCCCAACGACTAATTACCTCAGCAATCGATAATGGTTTTCTCACTTGTATGGTTTTCTTAGATGCATGGGCTGCTTTCAACAATGTCAACAATAACATTCTTCTTGACCGGCTTAACTGTTGTTTTGGTATTTCCGAGACTGTGCTAAACATTTTTATTACCTATCTATCCGACAGGACTCAAACTGTTTGCATTAACTACACGACCTGAATCCACTAGGTACCTTTTATCGTGCGAGTATCCCCAGGCTCTCTTTTTGGCCCTTCGCTTTATTCGTGCTATGTTACTCCGAGATCTGATGTAATATGTCCAATGGTTTACATCATAAAATGTATGCCAATGACACATCTCTATAATATGTACGTAACATTTAGTCCTAAAAACTATAATTATGCTTTTCCGAAATTAGAGACTTGTATCCATCATTTTTCGCCTGGTTCACTTGAAATCGACTCCAACAAAACTCGGGTAAACCTGAAGTTCTTTTAATCACTCCAAAATCCAAACTTAAATACTTCTCTCATCAACATTAACTTTATTGTTACGTTCAACTCCACTACAAAATCCCTATATAGGTCCTTGATAACCATCTTAATTTCAAGTTTCACATTAACTCTATTTCGACATCTGTATTCCTTTCTAACAAATCGAAAATTCTAGAAAAATACATTGCTAAAGAAATAACAGCACACATCGTCTATGTATTTGTGCAATTCCACCTTGACTACTGTAATAGTCTACTCTACACCCACGGCTTGCTTTGAGATGCAAAAGTCCCCAACGCCTCCAAAACTACTGCTCTCGCCTTGTTAAACGTCTCCGGCGTTATTCACCAACTTTTACACAGCACTTCGAGATCTTCAGTAACTTCCAATTAAATTAAAAAAGGATATTTTCAAAATCTGTGGACTTGTGCACCAAGGAATCTACGCTGGTCATTCCGGCTATATGTCATGAACCAGCTCACAGCGGCTCATGCTTAAGATGCGCCTCTGGTGCTCCGGTCTCAAGCTTCTCCATCAGTTTACCTCCATCTCGTCTAGAGGTCTTTATTTCTGCGGTCGTGAGAACTAAAACCGCTACCCTTACTTCATAAGATTCAAGCGGGAATTTAAATAATTCTAAAAGATTGTTGTAACTCTATATTATTTTGTAACTTTTCATCTCGTTATTATTTCCACCTGCCTCATTTTTCATTTCTTAATTGTTTGTTTTTGTATGTATTGGTATTTGTATATGTATTTGTGCTTGTATTGTATTGTACTCGTATTACATATTTTTGTATTTCCTAAGTAGATTTCTTATCCATGTTGTTCCACCTTTATTGTTTATTAAACAGAAAAGTGGTATTTTCAGAGGAATTTTAATTTGTATAAATTTAATGAATCCAAATTTCTATTTCTTATTTATGACTTTCCTATATTAGTTTCTTTTATATTATACGTTTTGAAAATACTAACCCAAGATAATATTCATTAAGAGTAAAACAAATATTAATCGATTATTTGATAAATACAGTATTTAACGTAATTGTGTTCTTTAATTTTTAGGATAAACAAAGGAAAAAGGTATAAAATCTATAATTTGTTTATATATAAGTTATTATGAAGTCCTAATTCAAAGACAAATCGCTCATATCAGACTGAAATTTCCCAACCGTAACTGTATTGTTGGATACTGAGATCCCCATGAATTGATACAATTGGCCAAAGATATGTGTATGAAACAATGCCGACATCGTTACAAGATAATTTCCCTTTCAACTTTTAAGATCGGATACTCGCGTTAAAGCTGGTAGAATCTTGTAAAGAATTGTAAGAATTGTAAGAATTGTAACGGTTTCATGTCGGCTGTTACAGACGGCTGTACTAAAAATATCTAGGAGGATAAAAATGAAACTATTGATTTAAAATGTTGTGAGTAAATGTAGTAGAAGGGAAAAAATCAGCATTGCAAATAAATTATGGAACAAAGGGAATGTGCACGGAACGAACTTTTGTTGGTAAATTAAAATAATAATTACGATTTTAAATTAGTCCTAATTAAAAATTCCATGAAAATGTATTGTGCGATTAACGGTAGACTCTCAATTTATATTAAAATCATTTTAACCGGAAGTTCAATATAATCAATAAGTTAATTTTGTTATTCAATAATAATTAATTGATTTTATATAACGATTTATTATTGATATTAAATATTCAGCACTACTCATTTTAGGGGATACACGGTCAATCAGATGCTTTTTTCTCGTGATGTATTTTACCAACTCTGGGGTCAAACATTTGAGTTGTGATTACTTTTTCCAATACTATGTTGATTACATATCTTTTTATTTGTAAAAGATAGTTTTTCTGCTGTTTATGAAATATTAGAAAATACAGTTTAGATAAAAAGATAATTTTAGTGAAAAAAAAGGATTTTATTACCTTCAAATTTTGAACAAATCTTACCTTCAATGCGATATGCAATTGTAATTTTGAATTAACAGTACAATTTAAGTAAAACGTGAAACTTGTAAATAAATACAATTACAACAAACATATTAAATAAACAAAGAGGAAGTAAGAATGTTGAAAAAAGAAGACGCCATTAGTGATCAAGAAAGTATGTTTAACTTCTCGTGATATTGGAAAATATACGTTTTAAAAAAATGTTAAACAATTTATGATAATTTAGAGTCGACAGAATTACAATGTCCGACATTGGTTGCTAATTGTTACACTCAGATCATCAAACCAATCTGACTGGCTGGACCGTCCTTTTTACAGCTTATTTACGGTGCTCAAAGTACTTTTAAGTAAACTCAACAGAAAAATTAAATCGATGATATTGTATCATTATTTCTATAAGTTACTCATAATATAAGGAAATACAGAGCAAATGAATATCTATCCAGACTGTAATAAGGATTTAATGATACCTACTTTATTCAGTGATTTAGTGGATTTCATGTTACTCTCTTAATATATAATACTGAAACAGTTTATTTAAATGTAAGTTGTAATTGAACAATTGTTCATTTGTGAATCAATTTTCCCTACATACTATATATAATTTTAATCAATATTCAAATAATTTCCATTAGATTATACATATTATAAAAGTACAATTTTTGTAAACTTGTTTTCGTAGAAATAAGTCACGAAACACAAAGATAGTAGTTAAACAAGAAACATTATTTTGCTATCTACAAACTGTCAGTATTATCCTATTGAACCAATTGTCCGAAATGTTAGAATGACTAATTAACTAAAGTTCGAGCAGCCTGACAGCTGTTCCATTCATTCTACTTTACCAAAATTAAACCGACTTATACATGAAGAAGAGAGAAAAGTATTTCAATCGAAACATTTTGACGAGCGATTGAAGTTACCAATACAAAATATAGGGATAAAATGGAAATAACAATTGGGAATGTAAACTAAAAATAATCGTAAATGCAAAGATATATTTAAAACCAATAATGTCACAAACATATACTTTTTACCTCAAATGTTTGTCAGGAAATAAAAATTTTTTTTGTTATGCAACTTTCAAATGACTATAATCGAGATATTTGTATTTTTATAAGTTTGAAAAATATTTGTTCGAAAAGTTGTGTTAAATATTGAAGAAAAACATGCAAGAATATTTCCAATATATTTATTATACAAATGAGATAATTAGTCATTTTACTGTGTTGCATAAAGGCATGAATTTCCATATTATATTTAACAGCAATTTATATGTTGGATTATGATGTGAACTTTTTGAATATGTGAAGGTTATTCTAGGTGAATAGGGACTGATATTTCATT
Source organism: Invenusta paracnida (assembly GCA_036023295.1). Classification (NCBI taxonomy): domain Eukaryota; kingdom Metazoa; phylum Platyhelminthes; order Proseriata; family Coelogynoporidae; genus Invenusta; species Invenusta paracnida. Next base: position 4,385 of record JAYRBW010080517.1, on the reverse strand, counting down.
TATATAAAAACTATTATATCTCTACAAATATAGTGTAGCATGAAAAGTTCTGTGATTTTATCTACAATCTCTGAATATAACCCGGTTTTTCAACTTTAAAATAACACAATTTGTTTTATTATATGAATTCACTCTAATTCCAAGTTTTCCAGTTACTTATTCTGAAATTTCAATTCTAATGTAGTAACGGCCTTAATTTTTGATGGGTGAATATTTTGATTAATCAAGAGGCATAGGTTTTAACTTACATTATTAATTGGTAATCTAAATTCTGCAGTGCGATCACTGTTTTTTCATTTTAATAAATAGGAGTAAGTATTGGGCTTTGAACACTGAACGCGCTGCCTCTGAAGCTTCAACCTTCGCTACAAAAGAAAAGGCGGGCTATTAAAGCCTAGCCACTATTCTTTACTCAGTGTAGGCCATTTCAATGTCTGACTTTAAGAATATCAGTGCGATTAGCAATTCAACATTTTAAGCATGACTGTAAGGAGTAATTAATTCGATTAGAATATTTAACCCAGCAGAGGCGTGTAAGGAAACCGTACTAATAAATTATTACACAATAAGCTTCACATATTTATTAGCTATGTTTGCGTGCGATCATTGTTACCCCTAGGTTGAGGATAAATCAAAAAGTTCGTGCCAGAAAAACATAAAAAACAAGAAGAAAAAACTCACATTAATTTACATTACTAAAAAAGTAGACATCACACCAAATCAATAGCAATCCTCACATTTTGGATATTCGAACTTTTACTGACACAAAATTCAAAGATTATGTTTTGCTTAATTTCGATAATGTTTGTTTAAATTCGATTGGATAAGGTGGAATATTTTATTTCAATGTTATGTAAAATGTTTACAATACTGATAGAGGCTTAACAAGATGGTGAAAGCTAATCATGTTCTTGTATCTTACTAGCATTACATTCTAAAATTAATGATTCGCTCCTGGCAGTGTGTGTAAAAATACGAGACAGAGAAACACCGCTGTAATATATTATATGCCTGTATTACTTGTTTACATATTGTTAAGATTCAAGTTTTTATTTTAGCTACGTAGGCAGAGTGAAATAGGTAAGTTAGATGACGTGTTAAATATTGGAATATGGAATTGCGTCATCAGTGTAAGATAAGAAACGAAGAAAGGCAAAGAGAGAAGTGAGAAGAGGAGCTGTTGGAATGGGCCACTTACAAGACAGAAAAAGCTGTGTAGAAATTTAGCGACTAAAAATCAATATTAAAAGCAGTCTAATAACACATAGGATAAATATCGTTATTTTCTTACTTCGCCATTTTGATTTTTTGGTTTTAATCGATCGTCTAAATGCACATAAGTGTAATTTATCGATCTAGATGAACGAATTCACCTATATCAAAGTTTACAATTTCTCGAATCTGTAGACATCTGAATCAGCGCCTCTTACCTTGGGTACAAAGACGAGTCCCAGAGTATTGGTCGTGCAGAATGTGATGAAGATCGCGATGATGTAGTAGGCCGAATTGGTCTGCGTTCTGTCCAGACACAGGTTGATAACGGCCCCACTAACGCAGGACAAGACTACATTGTAGACGGAGATGCCGATGTATTTGGAGTCGTTGAGAGCGGGTATACTCACTTGTCGAGTGGACCAGGCGAGAAAACAGCCAATCAGCTACGAGTAGGAGAGAGATAGGGACAGTTATAGTAGCCAATCAGAGTAGAGTCTGGTTCAAACAATTGCTTGTAGCTGGCTGTGTGTGAGTTATTCGTGTAATTTTTGAAATCAAATGAATAAAAACTTTAAAATAATTTATCTTAATTTACAATAGTTTAAATTGTAATTTAATGTCATATTTTGCACAAATAGGGAAGAGTTTAGTTGACATAATGAAAAGACATTATTGAAATATACACAAACGTTTATTATTAAATAAAAAATATATAAAATTATGCGAGCCAAAAATATTTACTCTAAACCAGTATTGAAGCATTTTTACCAAACTTTCGTATATGTAATAAATGCTATAATGTTGGGCTGGTCCAGCCTATTCACCAGTAAAAGTGCACACTTTACGCCCAACCAATTGAATCTCACAGCCATCGTCTCAAATAGTATTTATAAATTTGAATATAGGTATATGCGGCAGAACTTGTATTATATTTTGTATAATTTGGTTTATTTTATTAATTCTATTTAGATATTGTAACGACGACCATCCACAAAATTTATAAGTAGCTCTTATTTTTTATCCTGACAATGACATATTTTCAGAATTTTTACTATCAACGTACGGCGCTTCATTTTATTAAAAAAGGAAGAAATATTGGATATATTGGAATTTCAAAAGAATATTGGAGTTTCAAATAAAATGGTATTAAAATGGTTTTCAAACAAGTAACAATCAGTTTATTTAGAAATTGTTCTCAATTTTAGTAAATTATAACATCACACTAATATTCAGTAGCGTCTGTTGTCAATTTCAATGAAGTATAAAAATACCGAATACTTATATTAACACACATTTTCTAATAAATTATCTTAACTGAATTTTGTGGAACTGTTTTATAACAGGTATAGCTTACTATCTAAGTTAAACTAATTATTATTTTATAAATACATATACATATGAATGCAAAAATTAGTCGAATTATATATGGGTACTTAAATATTATATAATAATTAAGACTAGAAATTGTTTCCATGAAAGATAAATGTTGTTATATATTTATAAATATGCTTCAAATTGCATTTTTATATTTTTATATTAAAGATTTGATTCCTACATAACCGAATTAACATGCTGTTTTAAATAATTATACATAACGAAATATTGTGAAATTATTTCTACACATAATGAACTTATAATTAAACTTTTTTGACTACGATAGAAGTATTCATCATAACAATATTATTATCTTACAAATAACTTGAAGCATAATTATAGACGAGATAGACAAAATTATCTAGGAAGAGCTTCATTAAATAGCATTTAACATTTCTAAATATGCAAAACACAGATAATTATCATTACTGAAATGTTTATTGTCAAAGCTTAATTTGATAAGAAATAATTTGGTTAACATATAATTATAATATTATAAATAGAACCTACTAAAAACATAACAAAATATAACAATTTAGCATGAAAATCGTTTCAAGTAAGGTTTTTGATTTTGCAATAATTAATTACCCGCTTGATAGCAATGTATATAAGAAACTAAAAAATGTGTAAAGTATTGCAAAAGAAAGTTATTTTAAATAAAAGAACCGTTCGGGTATAATAAACTTTTGAAGCTATATAGATAAGCTTTACTTCAGAAATAGTAATAATAATAATTGTTTTGATAAACATAAATCTTCTAATATAAGAAAACTTAATGTATCTTTTAAATTGTTGAGAGGAGAGGAGAGGAGAGGAGAAGCTTACTAGGAGAATCCCCTTGTACGCGTAAATGATTCCGAGCCATCGCTGTTGGTGTTTGCTCTCGCAGTACTCCAGATGATACATGATTGTGTCACTTCCGTTTACAGTCTAAAAAGAAAACAGTTCACAAAGACATTAAAACTCATTTAGTAATTCTGTACTCTATTCACCATTTGTAAGTAGAACCAATATTTATAAGACGGTACTTATAGACTATAACTCACAATACTGGTCGAGTAGATCTTGCGGACCTCCATCGGATCGATTCGTACCCAGACAACAAGAATAACCGCGTCGATGAGAAGCAGAACCCCGACCAGTGCGAACAACTGATAGTCCTTGATTACCTGCGATGCGTGAAGGTGTGAAAGACAGAAATGAGGAATTTAAATGGTTAATATTACAGCTGGGGCATCGAGTAACAAATGGCTGAACCCAAGGCGCTTAGACTAAATAAATAGCACGTGAAAATAACATTTGAAGAACTGGAAGATTAACTAAAATTAAAATACCACTCGTTTTTTGTTCTAAATAACGAATTTAGAGACATCTCTTTAGCCATTTTAATTGTTGAAATATGGTTCAGAGCTAGACTGTTACCATAATTGCAAATAATAATACAATATCATTAGTATTTAGGAATACGTTTTAAGTTTAGATGTTGTGGAATATACACCTAAATGCACGAATTATATTGATATTTGAATAGTTTTGGAAAACATTAAACTAATCGTTAAAAAGATATAGAAATAGGCTAATCAGCAGCTTTATTATTGTATTAATTGAATTAATTATGTTATTCTTCTATACTGTTTTCCACTAACTAAGTGACCAATCAAAATGGATAAAAATAATACCAAAATTAATTATAATGTTTCTCAGTTTTCTTTAAATATGTAACGCAATATATTTGGTTTTAAGAAGTTAAAAATGACAACTCCCCCCCCCCTCCACCTCCCCACCTCCCCACCTCC
>JAYRBW010080506.1:0-23738 GCA_036023295.1 Invenusta paracnida | reverse complement strand
TATATCGTAAAGTTGTAAATCAACCTTTCAAACTTTCCATATATATAATTCCGACATATAATTACATATCTAATGAAGAGATTTAAAATATAAAACGACACTATAAACGATAATAAAATAAAATATGAAGGACTTCGAAGCACTTATTTAAGTGCTTCAAAGTCCTTCTTATTTTATTTTATTAAATTACATCATAGGTTAATATATATATGGTTCCCATATATACCTTCTTATTTTAATTTGATCCAATGCCCCGAGTTATGAAGCTCAATATTTTATTTGTCATAAAATATTATTCCCAAAAATAACTATTAAGAGAATGGTGTGCATAATTGATAAGTGTAGAAAAAGAAATAAAAATATGAAAAATATATAAAATATGTAGGTTATATGAGATGAAAAAAAAAGTTCTGGTCACTTTTTTAATGACAAGGTTAATTGACATTTATGATTTGTGTTCACTTGATTTTTATTTTCGCATTATAATGTGTCTTTCTGTTATTTTATTCTGTACCCATGATTATGCACTTTAGATAAGTTCGAAAGCTAGGGATTTTTAATAAACTTTATTATACTTTACGTATGGTTTTATTATTACATGTACCTTATGTTCATATATTATTTGTTAACTTGTAAAACCGTTTATTTGATAAATATATGCAAAATTTTTTATAAAAATCATTATAAAATCAATATATTAAGAAACACTCAAGATAGGCGTTTGCGTATGAACTCTTATAATGCGATTGGATGCCAAACATGTTATGTGTTCCCCACCAAAGAATCACTATAGGAGATCAAACTGAAATACGCATGGTGGATAACAAATGAGACTGTCTTGGTGAATCGTATTGACGCAGAGAACTAGATATTAATTCCGAATTCGATGAATTCAAATAACTATTGCCTGCATTTCAAATCCACCATCTTACAAAACTCCAGCAAAGCAACTTATATATCCATCAAAAAAAGATGTTGACGAAAATAATTGTGCCATAATTTTTCACTTCGATTTCAGTGAGAATAACGCATGTGTATTCCAAAAGGTGCTCATGAGCACACAAGTTAGCATTCTTACTGTTGTCAAGTATTCAATAGTTAGGGAATCAGATGATTGCATTGGTGTCAGATATGATAGATCATTCAAAACAGACGGTCACTACCATGATCAATATTCTCCTCTCAACTTATGTACAGTCGGCCAACTAATATTATTTTTTGGGGCGATGGACCCTCTTCGCAGTTTAAATCTAGATTCACGTTTCAATTTGCCTAAGATTTGGTGAAAAAACATGGTCTGGAGTCTTTGACATAGAATTTCTTCACAATCTCGCAGGTAAAATGTATGCAGCAGGTAGAAGATTAATACTGAATTGCCTTTTTTTAGTTTGTTATAAACTTTAATAGTATTATTGTAATTACCTATTGATTCAAAGTATTTTTGATATTCTATTTAGGAAAATTATATTATTTTTAAAATATCATTCATTATATATATATATTCTATGATATATTGTTATATTTATTAGTTATCTTTATAAATACATAAATATATATTTTATTAAAATTATATTCATACAAAATGAAATTCAAGCACTTATAAAATCGTTAAGGATAATAACAGATGTATTTTTAGTGAATACTAATTCTGCTATAATAGTCAATAAAAATCCGATGGTTATTAATTTTACAATGTACGTAAACAATTAAAATTCACTTTAATTAAAAAATTATATATTATCTATGACTATTATAATATATACCTATGCGCATTAAATAAGAAAGGTAACAATAAAATAATTACAAAATATTTAAAAATCTAAATATTAACTACGACTTTTATACAAAATTAAGTATTGCGCTTATTTCTTCAAAGGATAGCATATTCTTATCATGTAATGGTATATATATTTATAGTTTATTAGAAATTTACAAAATTGACATGTATGGAGAAGCTATACTACTTAATTTTACTAAGTAGTAGGTATATGATAGTCATAATATTTTTAACAGTGTTAACAAAGTACAAAGCGAGAATTTATACTGTTTTAAGGTCTTTATTTATGTTTATTATTATTGTTAATAAAACAATTAAATTAAAATGTTGTATAAGGCGAATACATTTTTTCAAAATGTTCAGTTATATCAGAGAAGACTTACCTAAAAGCTAGTTAAAACTTATCTAAACAATAGTTCATATTAACTTTGTACTGAAACTAAAATATGTTAAATGCTTCCAGACATGATAGAAATATTGAAATTATTTTATGAATAAACAACATTTTTATCTATTTTAAATATATATATAATAATAAATGACTTTACTTCCTGTAAAATACATATTAATAATAGCATTTTAAAAAAATCATTAACAATATTTTTAAAGAAAAACGAGATTGAATATTTGAACTAAATAGGAATATTAATTTTCTTTAAAAATTGACTAATTTCATTTAAAAGCTATATTATTAAAATATTATCTAAGCATTGTATAATGACTAGTATTAAAATCGAACATATACCTAATGTAAAAGTTTGATTATATTAAAAATAATATTGCTAGATTTAATTTATGAGAATTTAATTTTAGCTTATGTACATATATATATATTAGACTAATGGAAACGATTGTAAAGAAATATACATATATTGTTTACCACATGTTTCTTCAACTTTGTTGTAAGATAAATGACAGAAAAGCACAAATGGTAGATCCTATGAGTCTGTTAAAAATACTTAAATAATCTTTAAGTAATAACGATATTTAATATTCGTTTTTTAATTAATAAATTTTGATATTTCAATAAAAATTATCAGCTAATCCAGGAAAATTTAATATATTTAATATTGATTTTTAATGATATCAATTCAACTTGAAGGAACTTCTTTTAATTAATTTTTCTTTAATTTCTCCAATTGCATAAAATCTAAAACATGTCTACGTATTCGATATGAGGTACTTGCAGGCCTTGTAAATATCTACTTAGTGGGATTTTTTTTTTCAATTATTTCTTTTAAAGTATAATATTTGTAAACAATATTTTCTAAAAAAATTAAATTTAAGTCGAAACATGGAATTAAATTATTATACATATATTCACATGGGATAAGCAAAATGAAATTAAACATGGTTATGTATACGTTTACGTATCTAATTACTTTACTCAGCTATATACATATAATACTCTACTATATACGAGTATATGTAATTTTACACAAGTAGATTTTATAGATTTAATCTTTAATAAGCTTCTGAAAAATTCTTTTATATCTGAATTTCACATAGATAGTATATTAATTGATTTAGAGATTTAAGATTCGAGTATCATTTTTATTTTATGCAGCTTTGAAGATGTATTGTATATATATACGAAAGCGTTGAGCTAACTTTAAATACATAAATACATAAATAAACAGCATATTTTTCAATGTTGATAATTTAAATTATATGAATCTTTCAAAGTTAAAAACTATTTCAAATGAAACCATTTACTCATTTATTGACTAAGCTAGCCCTCTTGTCATTGAAATATTAGTGTAAGCGAATTAGACCAATAATTATTAGGCAAACCCGGAATAAATTAGCATCAATACGATTTTAGCATTATTAAAACCTTAATTTTATGTAGATTAACATACGAAATGCCTTGCTTTGTTGCTTTTGGGAGGAATTTAAAAAAATACAAACGTGAAAGGTATTTAGCAAATTTTCAATACATTTTTACCTATGTAGATTGTTATTCATTATAGACTTAAATTATAGCTTCCCTGGTTCAAAGAATTTTTTATTGGTAACAAATTTGTCTACGACCTAATATTTCAGACAATTATTGCAATTTAAGCTTGTCATACCGGATTCAGATTGACCACCTATTCAAAAAGCTATTTAGAGTTGCCATACGTATATTTAAAAGAGTAAATATTGGTAAATTGAACCATTACATGAATAAAACATAACATAAACAAATCCTACAACACCTGCACAAACAAACCAAACACATTTCAGTCAAAGTCTGAATGAGATTCGTCTTCATCTATTGGAAGCTTAGTAGGGACGATACCGTTGCCAACGATTCAGCGCGACAGTTATAGCATGCTGATACGCATTGGAAGCCGCAAGAACTGACATTTCCATCACTTTTTTCCATCACATTTCCATACTTTTAACGAATTGCAGGAGTTTCTCAAGGGCAGATTCTTATAGGTCTGTCATCACAGACCGTGTCATTATTCCCTTTTTCAAAGACCATTCCCACTCCAGAGGGTCCAGGCAGTCACGACTGAGAGTTTTCTATTGTGCAACTTGAAGGTGGACTCGATATGCATGAAACATCAGTGCATGTTCGGTCGGAGATAAACCTTCTGGCTCTAGGTGCATACCAGGGAAATCATATATATCTGGAATCGAAACTTCTCGATTTGTGTTTGAAATTATCGTTAGCCGTTTTTTTATATCTAATAATCAAATGCCTCATATACACATTTATAATTAAATGTAAATCTGTCTATATAAAACGTAATAAGTCTAATCAAGTGGGCAGTTATAAATATTGTGTCATAGATAAAATGGGATAAATATAATATGTCAATGTAGATTAAGGTATATTTCAGTTATAAATTAACCATACACCGAAACAATGCGCGTCTAACCAATTATTTAATGTTTAGACTAAACATTTTAATGAATTATCACAAACACACACAATTAGTAACAGTAATTGTTTAAATTATCCGATTTTCAAATATGCGGATACATATCTGTCATGTTTAGGTATGTTGTATATTATGTGAATAATACACATGGATGAGGTAATTTAAATATCTGTGCAAAACATGTTCATAAAATGTTAATTATTAAAATTAACTTATTGAAGAAAACAGCTGTATAACTCCTTTTTTGAAAAGGTATGATGAAACGTTTGTTAGGGGAAATAGTTAAAATATAGCATGTTTAAAAAATGTATACAATCAAATATTAAAAGACTTTGGTATAATACACATATTTTCTTAAAACACATAATTAATGTAGAACGTTGTACTAACATCGAAGTTATGTTTTTGGCTATTTTTATGATACAATATTAAATGCAAATAATGTTTTCTAGTTAAAATAGTAAAAAGTTGTTTTATTAAACATTATAAAACTCCAGCCTATATTTCTAGTTTAAATAACGTATTTGAAAATTTCCTATAAAAATCAATTTCTCGTAAAAAATATACGAAAGAGTTTATTTTAAATCAGTACAGCATAATTGTTAAATAGTATAAAACGTTGCAATTATCAATACAGTGAAATAAAAATATAGTTTACAACGATTAGATTAATATTAACGATTGAATATAATGGAGAGTAAAAAGCGATTTATCATTTATGAAAATGACTTGGAAGAATTAATTAAGAGCATCAAGCTTAGCAAAAAAGATCAAATATTCTGATGAGTGCACTAAAAAACAGTTTTTTTCTTTTTTATGTGACATCGAAATAGACACAGATGACATAAACAAGATGACAAAATCTGAATTAAATAACGCCCTCCAAAAGTTCTATGCTTGTTGCAGAAAAAGAGACGAGACAGAATATTCTAGTGCGTCTATGAGCTCAATAATTTGCGACAGTAGTAATGTTATTGTAAAAGGTATTGAATTTTCACGAAGTGGATACATTTTTTTAGCAGTCAAAACGAAGCTCAAGAAAGAGGGGCGATCAAGTACGAAGCACACTGCTGTTATTAACACGGATGATTTAAATATAGTTAAATGTATTCCATGTGATACGCCAGTAAAACTGCAACTTAAGACATGGTTTTATATAAACTCTACTTTGCTAAACGTGGTATTTAAAATGCAAGTGAAATGACAATAGATTACTTTGAGATTTGTAAAGATAAATCAAGTGAAAAACTATATGAAAAACCCAAAAGAGATGAAATGACAAAAAAACCGTCGTTCCACTGACAGCAGTGAGTCTATTGGAAGGAGAATGTATGCAACAAATGACATTGATTGTCCAGTCAAAACGCTTCAATGCTACATTTCTAAACTGAACCCTAATAGCGACACTTTCTGACAATGGCCTAAAGAGAGTTTTTTGGATACCGATCATTCTTGATATACAAAACAACCAGTTGGTATTAACACCATTGGCAAATTTTTGAAACAATTGAGCGGACTTTTACAGTTGTCTGAGACATACACCAATCTTGCACCTAGAGCAACAGCAATTACTGTTCTTGGAAATTGTTTTGAGGAAAATGATATAAAATCAATTTCGGGTCATAAATCAAACAAAGTTCTTGGCATATACAAGAGGATTTTAGAAATTGTAAGAAGGAAATGTCACATGCATTATCAGACTCAATGAAACCAAGATCCTCGGAAAATTAGCAACATTCTCCTTGTTACTCAACAAAATCCAGCCGCGACATCGATGATGTTAATTCTGTGGAAAATTCGGACCAACTAATGAGACATGAAAATACCAACTGGGACGACCTCATGAAGGCCATTGATTGGGATGATAACAGTTTTAATTGTCTTCCAAAACCGCAACTACCCTCAAAATATAGAGAACATCCATTATCACATCCATAAAAATTAAGTTTGATTTAACTTACCAGTTACCATACTAGATATTCAACTTCGGTACATAAATTCCACTTTTGTTAATGTTTATGACATTGTTAGTTAATTATATATATTCAATTTCTGTTATATTTGCATCCGTATTAATTATATATGGCTGTTTTATTTACACGTGAGATCAATTCTACTTCTGTCGTTTTATAATATGATTATAAACTGGCTTGAATTTATACTAAATTCAAAATAATAAATACATCTTATTGAAATACGTTTTGAGAATTCTTTAATTTTAAAAAGTGTTCTAAGTATCAGCATAATAGTAATACAAAATGAAAATAAGCTTGGCATAACCTACCTCTATTCTCAGTTGTAAAAACGTATACTGCTCGTGAAAATGAATCTGTTTTGATTTATATAATATCTATATCTATATATTTATATATATTTGAATTGTTAGGAAAAGCTATTCAGCACAAATATACAGAGTGGCGCATAAATACCAGAACCCAGATAAATATAGTAAATGTCAAAAGTCTAGTATTCATTTATTAAATTATATTTTGATTTGATTATAATTTATTATGTACCTAGATAAAAATAATTATTATGATACTGTACAATTATTACAAAGACATTTATTCATTTTAAATGTTAAAATTGTTTCCCTTCAGCTGAGATATAGTCCTGGAAGCGAAGCACAACACTGTTAGTAACTTTGTGGCATAATTCGGGAGCAATTTCATTCCAAACAGTTCGTTTGTTGTTTTTAAGCTCATCCAAAGTATGCGGCTTTACAGAAAATACTTAGTCTTTAGGCTTTGTACCCCCCAAAAGAAGAAATCGGGTGGTGTGAGATCAGGGGAACCTGCTGAGAACTCAATGGCACCTCGCCGTCCAAGCCAATGATTAGGAAATGTCTCATCTAACCAGTCTCTGACTCGACAGGCATAAGGCTCAGGTGCGCCATCTTGTTGAAAGTAGAGGTCATTTATATCCTGTCGATGAGCAATGGTTGGATAAAACTGATATTGAAGCATTTCAAAGTAGTTCGTTCCATTAACTGTGGTACCGAAAAAGAATGGGCCAATTAATCCATCACTACAAATACCTCCCCAGACTGTAATACCCAGCAAGTTTGCTTCCTTCTCTAAATTCTCATGTGGATTAGCATCGGCCCAGTATTATATCTACACAATTATTCCGGTTCACTCTCCCATATAATTTATACTGGGCTTCGTCACTCCATATAATCTTATTGACAATGTCAGGATAATCTTCATAATAACTTTAAAATACTTCGCAGAATTCAAGCATCCTGTAATAATTATCTTCATTCAGAGCTTGTACAGGATGTGGACGGTAAACTTTTAAACCTATGCCGTTCATTATACGAGACAAGGATCGTTTGATATTTGCAGTTCAAGAGAAGATTTTTGGGGACTTTTAACGAAGTTAGCAGCAACAGTATCAGTATTGTCTTCTGTCCATTGGGCAGGTCTTTGAGAATCTGCCACAGAGCCCGTTGTTTCAAATTTCTTAACAAGGGTATACATATTGATTTTGAAGGAGGATGTGTGTCGAAATGATCTCTCCAGTTGTCAGAAACATTTTTGTAGCTACAGTCGGTTAAATAATATTGTGCGTAATTCAATTCCATGCAATTAGGAAAAAGTTTGCAACATTGCAGTCAACAATTTGTATTTTAGTGCAAAGAAATCTGTTTTAAAACATATAGAATTTAATTAACAAATTATACATAGATTGGTCCAACCAACAAAGTTAAGGAAATCACATATTTCAACATGAAATATTATACAAAATTTATACATATAGGATTCATATAATATATAAATGTCAATGTCAATCATTAAGTAGAAATGTTGAATACTGTATATTTCTTAATTATTTTTATTTCACAGTTGTTGAATGTGCCGTTTAAATATTTGTCAGTCCTTCAGACATATCATCTGCAGAATTAACGGAGGAAGACGAAGCGACAACAATTCGGGATTTTTTTTAAACCTTGTTGATTGAAAAAATTTGGCCAGAAGACCTGAACTGAGCAGCATGAGATAGTTTAAAATCTTTCACTCTTCTTTTTCTATTGTACCGATCAACGCTTTGAGGATTTCTGTGACCAGCGATAGTCGAAATATCCGTGTTTGAAAAGCCACTTTCTTTTAAAGTTGTCACCAAAGTTACACCGATTGCAATGATTTGTGTATAAGTAAATTTTACTTTTAAAGTAAGTAGGTATAAATTTGTGTTTGGACGGTGAAAGGTGGTGACTTACTTTCTTCATGAAATTGTCCAAATCATTTTTGCATAATTAAGCTCCTTCACAAAAATCAGTCGTGTTCTTTTTGGAAACAAGTTTGCAAGGCTTCGGAAAAAGAAAATTACTGACTGAGGTACAGCTCCCAAGCGACTACAGGACACCTCCGTAGATGTTCTTTGTCTTCATAAGCATGCCCTTGCTTCAGGTCTTCATACTCATTACTCTTCAATGAATCTTTCAAAATTTAGAAAAAATATAATAAGTATAATAAAAATTCAATCTATTAAAACAATTGCGTTGTCCTCGAGTGCAATTATAAATGTAAATATTTTTAAAATATTATATCTCAAAATTATAAATATGTAATATTTATAAAAATCTATATACATAGATATCCAAATACTTATATATTTTATGTATAGTATATTATGTACTTATAAGTAAAAAATATACAGACTTACTTCGATTTATATGTATAGTTTAGGTTGAATCGCAACCACTCCAAGCATGGGCAAATAGGAGCTGTTCTTTGTAGTTCCAACTTGCAACTTAAGCGTTTGAAGACTCCATGACTTAGGTACCTATTTAAGTCGTTCTTTCCCTACGTTCAGCACAGAAGATTATGTCATACTGTGTTTCATACTAGTGTGATACCAAGAGAACTAGCACATCCGTATCCTCAGCAGAAACTACCACTTCTTTAGAAATAGTCTTGCCAAAGGCCTTTCCAACTATCATGACGTTAGTAACACCACAGCTGTAGACAATTTCTACATCACCTGCTTCAAGATGTGCACCAAGTAATTGAATGAATTGTTCCTTGTTTGACGTATTATATTGCTTAGAAACAATTCATCTGTAGTAGTGACGGTCATTCTTTCAGAATATTTAGAATATTTAACACCCGCTTGAAGGTAGAATTTAGTTGCCACTGAACTTTGTGCAGTAGTACACCTCCATTAATCATGCACACCCTAGCAGTTACTTTGTTGCTTTCAATCTTGTTCAATATTGCACTTCTCAAAATAGACTTATTTGACTTGCGCATCATCTCATTCTTAAACAGTGATGTTGGCTCTGGGGTGAGTTCATAGTTGAAGTTCTCAGCAACATATTCCGCTCTTTGCCGAAAGGCTGTTAACTTTGTAAAGAGGATCAATATGGACGACCTTTTTCTCGATTGTATTGCCAGGCCGCAAAGACTAAAGCGTTTTCACTTTGTATTTTTGACTAATTTTTGTATCCTCTATTTGTCTAGTTTCTCTTGGTTGGATCTACCAACGCTGTCTGCTTCGTCGCAGTTGATCCCATTTTCCTCCGTAGCTGTTAAACCAGTCGAAAGTCTTCTCATATTGGGTCTTCAAAATAAAAGGGTTTATGACCATAGAGTAATGATTAAATGATTTAATCATTACTCTATGTTTGTGACAGCAGAACGTTAGCATTATCCATCTTCATTAGAAACTGCCCTAGTTCTGAGGGCTGCTCACTAATTTTGTCAAAAACTCCAGTAAGATCACTCATAGCATTGTGAAACTTGCGCGACGCACGATGCATGGTCATCACCCACAACAACCTGACAGATTCAGATACACCTCACCCATATGTAAGCCCACCACGGCTTTTCAGCGCTCGCATCAGAACTTGTTCTATAACCAGGTCCGTCAAGAGGCCTGTCCAGAAACAATCACTTCTTTCTAACCGTGTGGTGACCATGCTCACAGAAGTTAATGTACACCTATGGATATGTTTCTAATTCCATCAACTGCTGTAAATGAAGTCTTGCAGACTTGGCGTATAAGTGACCCGTCGCAGAAAACAGATAAATCATCTTACTCAGAGTTCTTAGATGCAGGGTCCAATTTCCTGATCTTTCTGCATGGATGAAAAACTTCAAGACAAAAATGTAATAAAGGTACTGGAGTCAGAATCTTACTGTACGAGATTTCACGGTGAGATCATCCTTATACGTATATCTCCAATCGTTCATCTAGCTGGACTAACTCCTCGGATGTTTCAAAATATATCTCGCAATTGATTGGATCCTCTTGATGCTTTCTATCAATCATTTCCAGTTTATTTACTTGCTCTGTTGTTAAAAAATCAACCAGTCTGAATCCTGAATCCTCTTCTTGAATAGTGATGTCATCTTCGCACTCACTTACATCATCTTCCTGGTGTTCTGCTTCTTCCTCCTTTTCTGTACCCAACTCAATTCGCTCTACATAGCAGAGAAAATGCGGACAAGAGCTTTGAATGAAGTGCTGAGGAGATAATGAAGTGGCCTCTAAGGGCCCTTGAAACAGCTTTCCCAGACAGCATATTCTCCACAGCATTTGAACCGTAGACTGTCCCCAATACTTAAAAAAATTCCAGAATCTTTCATCAGGTTACCAATACTACCGATGAAGCTCATCATGATATGAAAGTTATCCAGGATCAAAACCACCTTCGCAATTTTTCCTGCACTATCAAAGGTTACCATTCGGGTTTGGACATTAAGAATCTTGGACTGGTGTGGAATCTTCTGGCGTGGAAGTTTCTCCACGCTGAGACAGTAATATATAAGCACACTGCAGCGTTCAAATTGGTTGATGAACGCAGTTCGATTGAATCGATCTAAAAGAAGGATAGTTGATTTTTTTAAAGATGGAAATGACTAGATAATTGCCATAATTTTAATTTTATTAACCATATACTATTATTATTTACTCTCATTTTATAAAAATGAGAATCATGTTTATGTTATTTAATAAATGATTTATTGTTATTTTTTTAAATTATGAATTTTTAAATATATAATTTTAATTTATTTATGAAATATTTATATAACGAATAATTCTTGCTTTTTATGAATGACTACTTTTATTGAGTATATACGAGTACTACCTACCATTAATACATTTATTTATTATAATGTTATAATAAAATTTTGTTTATTAAATTGTTTGTTATTTTTTTAATAATGAATTTTATTCTGTAAAAATAATATATTAATTTTAAACCGTAGTTATGTTTAATTGAATTTGTATTCTATAAAATATGTCCAAAGTGTTAACATTAAAAGAAAATACGTAAAATTGAATTTCTTATATTAAATTGAATGCAATATTTTTCCACTAATTTATTTCTTAACTTAATTATTGATTTGAAAGTTCATCCACTATAAAGGTGAAACATGCTTTAATTATGTTGAATGTTATATAATACAATCGATCCTAAACAGATTGGTTATATTATTAAAATGGATGTATTTGAAACTAAACTGAGCAAGAAAAACAAAAAATAAATAAAATAAAATATATTTGTATTAAATTGAACTAATTTTATAAGGTATAGTTGACACGATTTATATTTAAGCATAGTTATGAAGTTTTAAAATTATTAAAATAATTTTCAAAACCAAAAATACCGCTTTAAAAAAAGTAAAAATGTACAAAAATATTCATTTCAGCCTCGAAATGGCCACCTCTCAAAATAATCGTATACATTTTTTATATTGGACACATACCTATTGAATATTTTTGGTGATAGAACACCTAAAGAAGTCATAAAAAGTCATACAATGAAATTTGTCAATCGCTGCATATCCAAATATAACACGAGCTTTATTCTGTGTCATTCATCAGTGGCATGCAGATATTAAACCGAGGCTCGACAATTACAACGCGAACACTGTAACTGCTTAACCACCAGAGGATCGTTCGATCATGGAGGAAGATTTTCTAGAGATTATGCAAGTCTTTATCATATCAACAATCTTAGAAGTAAGATATACATATATGCATATATATCTGTATATCAATTGAAGAAGATGCTTAATCACTACATTATGTCTCCCATGTTCACATTGATCGCTTGAGTAAAGATGAATTAATATATAGGTACATGTGTAATAATTTTTATTAAACTCTTCGATTACAAGCGATCTTCATTTACTATTACTGCCTTTTTACTGTATTTTACAACAACAAAAATTAATTATTCTTTACATCAAATTTTTTTAAACATTTTTCAAGATTTGTACCAAAGTTGTAGTAATAAATTTATACAAAAGCTATAATAATGAAGCAGTACTAATGATATCGGTGAATGCATAGTTTTTCAATTGATAATTTTAATGTTTTCAACGTATATACATACATACAGATATATACAGTTCAATTAATAAAATCTACTATAATTTCTTCATGTTGAATATCATGAGACGTAGTGTTAAGTGATATTAGCGGCGATATATATATATGTATAAGAGAATTATAAACTAGGAATCTAAAACTACTTATAGATTACTGAGACTATATCTAAGTTAAGAAGAAATGCATAACATCCCTTACCTAATTTCATACAACTATAATTAATAAGACAAGTTTCTTAATATAGTTTCAATAGTATAACGAACTTAACGAAATATCAATCTAACATTGATATATATATAAAATCTATTTTATAATATTTACCCTTGTCTATTTTTACAGAGATTTTAATATAATCTTAGGAGTATTATAATAAACAGACTGTTATTAAGTTTAATTTTGTATAATCTTATCTAAAGGATATAATGTAAATACATAAAATAGGGACATAAATAACATAACACGCCAACTTCAACATTATTAAATTTGTTATAATTTAAAAAAATATCTAGCTACTTGTACAAATTGAAGCTTGCATATGTGTTTTATATTTTTTAATATTTTAAAATCTAACGCATTTCTCTCTAGTAAACATCTAAAAATGTTTAGAATTATTATTAGAATAAAATTCTAAAAATATCTTAAAATTCATAGAAAGCGTACAATATACATTAGCTTAATGTTATCAACTACATATGTTGTTTAACTGTTGAATGATTGCAAATGCACGAAGGAAATTAAATAAATATATATTACTAGAATCTTAACATGGGTACCACACTGCGAAGGCGCTACCAATTGAACATTTACAGCCCTCCGAGCCATTAAAAGTGCTGCGCACCACCTACCTACCTCGAAGAGATGCAAAACTACTAACTAAAAAATTAGCCTTACCTCATCATCTATATTGCCAATGATTTTTGGAGAGGCCTCTGCTGAAGCAAAGCGGATTCTTCAACGAGGGTGTACAATGCGGCTGCTCGTGTTGCATAAAAGTAAGAACATTCCGAGTTAGCCATCAAGCAACTGAAATGGCCAAGCGTCGAGGAGCACTGGAGAAAAGCTCAAGTGACCTTAATTGTCAGACTCCTCAAGGAAGCTATACACCTGCCAGACGTCATACTCATCTGACAATCCGAGAAAATGACGCAATCCCGACTCGTTCTATAACTATAGATGATCTTTCTGTTCTGCCTGCAAGCTGATTAAACATTGGTAAGATGGCCTTCAGACAATGGCCTCGAGTCTACAATAATCTACATTAAACTCTCCACTTATTATATATATATTTATATCTATATATTTTAATAATATAGATATTTAATCTATATATCTTTATATTTATATTTCTCCAGTAATGTACATAATTTTCATATTATATCAGTGGAACAAAATAATAAAAATAATATTACATCATGTATTTATTTCCATGACCACTATAATAGCACTGTGCATACAATTAGCATTTTAGAAGTCCTATATCAGGGTCACACCCACTGAGATCTGTCTACTTGAGTAAGTTGAGAGAACAGTTAAATCAATTTTTGTCATACAAAATCCTTTTTATGTGACATCTTTCTTATTATGAAAACTTTAATAAATGTCTATAAAATAAATTTTAATCATTTTTGGAAGCTGCCGTGTACAAACGCACACGCCAAACTGTCAACTTAAATCGACCCAGTAGCCTTGACTCAACGCCGATTCTCTATGTGTATCTATAAGACTAAAAAATTTATTATTAAACTTGGAAAACTATGCAAAATTATTTGTATGTATGTATTTATAAAAAATAGATTACTCTACAAATGTAATATAATAACTGATGTAAATATCTAATTATTAGTAATATTGCCATATATGAATAATAATGAATTTCAAGGAGTAATGCAACTAATGTGTTAGAACAAATACGAAATATTTTAACAATTTTAATTTGTGTATAATCTACTTACCTTAAACGTTATTTCTAAATTCATGATAATACAAAATATTGTCAAATTTGTCATATACTGTAGGTATAGGTATATAATATTATAAACATACATACGTTCACACATCTATTAGTAACAACAAATGTTGTTTATAACAAGGGTGTAAGGAAAATATGATATTTTAATATTTAATGCAAAATTTAAAACATTCAGTCATTTGTGCCAAAAAATAGGGAATTGGAACATCAGGTCAATAGTCAGTAGTTATGTGTTGTTGAGTAAGTAGTCTACGACATAGAATACATGTGCGATTATATTTCAAGTAATGGGCACTCAACAAGTTAACATTTACTTGCTCAAACTGTGGTACCTAGTTAAATGAATCTCGAGAATAAAGCCAGATGTTAAACGATTGGAGGACTACGTCGGCAACTATACCTGTTCTGCTGTTGTCTGAATAATTTATGTGTTTACAATTTGAATTTCGCTTAATATACATACATATAGAAGTACCTGTATTATATTCATCTTAAGCATGTGGCATTGTTATATATACATAGTAATCTTTCAAATTTAATCTTGAATACGAAATACGAAATACGAAATTCAAAATACATATAATCATAAGATAATTTTAAAGCATATCCGTGGGAATAAGAGGTTGTATTACATATACTTGTTAATACCTATACTGAAACATTTTTAGAAATGTTATAAAAGTTAATTAGCAAGCACATTTTTATGTTGTCATTTTATTCGTGGAAAACATTGAGTAACAAGCTAAATTACAGATAATGTAATGAATGACTTTGATGGGTATCTATCTTTCCGTAAGCGCTGTATATAATGGGGAAACAAAATTATGAAAAACGCAGTATGTATGGTGGTCTCCATATTAGATGTGTAATAATGGTGTTTCGAATACACGGAAAATCGTATCGATTACCAAAAAATCATTTATTATAAAAAATCTTAGATATATTAATTCTTAATATTGGGAAAAAACTAACATAAACCAATACTTTTAGGCTTGTTCTGCCATTTGTGCTTGATTAGTTCAATTTATTTTAGAGATTGGAGCCATATATTGGCAACTTACACAGCTGCCTTCAGAAGGTTAGGGATTTCTTATATAATTGCTGCGTCGTACCTAGTTCTAGCTTTAAGAAAATGATTATGGTGCTAAAGATTATCAATAGATTAGATTAAGACTAAGAGAAAATAAGATCTATTTATACATTTACCAAGGTGAAAACTACAGAAAATCACTATAATCATAAAATAACAATAATCTAGTCATTATAATCTTGTGTTATGAGTATATTTAATTTAAATTAATGTTATTTACCAATGCTTGTGACTGTTGTTATTTTATAAATGGATAATGCCATAGATACCGAACAATAAAATCAACTACGTAAATGTACCGTCTAAGAAAGTCAATAACAAATTTAATCGCTACAATTTTATCGGTTTATCTTCTGCAGTGCTTTAGTTTTGGGGGGTATTTAAATATTGATTGTCTCGCAAGACTTATGGCGGAGATAGAAAACCGAATTTTTTCATTGACATTTCTTAGATATAGTTAAATAAATTAATATCTATGGGTATTAAAAGAAGTTGGTTTTTTCAAAAATTTTGAGCCAATATAACTCTTTATTTATTATAGTGTAATTTGATTTGCATAACTGTGAATAGAAACAAAGACTTTGAATACCTAATATAATGTTAAATATGTGTGTCACGTAACTTAATTATATGAAATATTAATGAAAAATATTTAACTATAAATATTAAAATAAATTTGAAATGAAGTGAATTAAAATAAAACAGGGGGCTTAATTTTTCATGCAATGTTAGGTGTTCTAGAATAAATATTTCGATTGAAATAATTTAAATACCACATAAATAAGTGTATGTTTATGATTACTTAAAAGATAATAAAAATAAAAAGTGTACTCGCTAATAACTTTATATATACAACTGTAAATATAATAAATGTATATAAATGTTTAGGCTATTTATAAGTGATCATCGCCTCAAAACAAATATGAAGATTATTCAGAAACATTTAAAGTGAAAGAGATATATATACCTATATATAATATGCCTAATAATGTTATAAATCACCCGTAACTTAAAACGTTTACTTTTGTGTAACATTTTCAGTTATGAAACTATATTCATTCAATTGCATAACATAAATATATTCCTAAAAACAATGTTTTTGATAAAATTAATATGTTAGCATTAAAATAGAAATTTTTTCAAATATAAATATATATTTACAAAATCACAAGCAAACTTTAATTGGTTAGAAAATTAAAATGGGAAAAATTAATATGAAGTATTTGTTTTCTAAAGTAAGAAGCCGCATTTTATAAATTATTAAAGTATTATCCAAAAATATTCGTAACATTATTTTACTAAATTTACAGTTGAAATAGTTTTTGTTATGTTGCTATAACTCGTATGATTTGGTAATGTTATACTTTCTCTTTGAATCAGAAAGGTAAAATATACATGAATTTACTTAAAATATAATGGTCTATAATAACAATGCAATGGTCTCATGCATGTCTATTTAGTATTTGTTTACTATATGTTTTATAAAAACCAAGTTTCATCTTATTGTTATGGTAATGCACATTGGAATATTATAAAGGCTTTAGATTTTTAACTTTCTTTTCAGTTTTTAACTTCCAAACAGTAATTTATAATAATATTAATTAATAATAAATATTAATATTACAAATATTTATTATTTGGCTTAGTATGAATATTTGGATTTATAATTAAATTCATAGACTAATTTTCCTTTTAACTGTAGTCAAACATGATTTCTTAAGAGGTAGGAATGTCATTTCATTAATATAGATGATGTGATACAATATAAAAACAGTCCTTAAACGCGAAATCGACTATATATGTAGTTCTGTCATTCCACAATATACTACTCCATATATTACAGCAATCCATGAATTAATATGTATAATATGGTATCATTTAACATAACTAACATATTGTTTTATATTATCGCATAGTGTCTGCAGTATATGTATGTTATATATACATATATGTAACGTTTTATAAATGTTGTAAAGGTGGTAAGATCAAAAGTCAAAATGATTTTTTTATAAATCGCTGCTGTGTGCGTCTTTAATTCTTTTTTATTTATTTTATGTCGATATTTAAAGCAATATTTCTTATACCTACCTACATAAATTATTTCTTAAGTTATTAATATATAACTTATTAGAATCAATGTTTTGTGAAGGAAGATGATCATAAGGAAGCACGGAAGAATAAACATTATAGAAAAATGAATCTAAATAAACTTTAAAATATTTGATAAAACTGCGAATACTTTATAATACATATATGTAATAATTATACAATGCTACACTGTATTAGTCACTATTCATTGTGTAGGGGATTTTCTCTAAGAAATATAGCAAATAAGGTATTTAGTACCTATTTTGCGTTTATTTAGAATGTATACCGCTAACAGCTTTAAGTAACATTATTAATTGTTCCATTTTCCACAATGGTTAGCAGTTTAATAATCCAATTTTTAACAGTAAATATAACGTTTCATTTGCCTCAGTAAGCTAAAAGTAATAGTTTCAGTACTGCAAAATATATATTTTTAATCATTTGCCAAGTAAACCTAACATAGATGTTTAAGCACTGTTTTCCATAATCTGAATAATTTCAAACACATTTTTAAAATAGCCCCCAAGAAATAATTGACGTTGCTCATATAATTTCTAAAAATATAATTTGGTCAACAGCCAGTTAAATATATATAACATTAAAAAACTCTGCCTTTTAACCCGTTAATCGGTCGCAGTAAATTAACATTCCCCCTGAGGAATATGTCTCCCCTAAAAGTGATCGCATTTCTAAAATTGGTTTAACCGACCCGATACCACACAATTTCAATAAAGAATATCTAATGATAGAAGTGTTTACCTACTTTACAGCATGCATCGATGCCATGCCACATAAAATAGAAAATGATTTAAAATATATATATATAAGCAGTTTAAATTATAATAATAACTTTTCGAATGGAAATATGATAGCCATTGACTGCATTAAGATGTACAAAGGAGTATTCAGCAAAGAAGATTACCGAAAACTTTTGGAAGACTGGACATTCTAACATACAAGAGTATACTATTAAAGTCATTGAATACGGCTTTAAATTTTTAATAATTTCGATAGTAATCTTAATAAAAATAAAAAAAACTTAAAGCGTGATTATTTAGTTGAAGTAATATGATTTTCTGAAATTCACGCCATTCATTCTGTATGTCCCGTTTCCATCTGACACATTTTTGTTTTGTACTGATCTAAATGTTTGGATGATGTGTTAGAAAAAAATAGTTTATGGTTAATATTTAGCAACTAATTTATAGATTTAAATTTTGTCTATCTGTATTTATTTTTATTTCAATCTAAAAAATTATGCAAGCACGATGACATAATATTTGATTTTCCATGACACAGGTGTAATATAATGTAATTACAATTTTCTACTCGTTTTATTTTAAGTACATAGTCTATTTTTAAGTAACTCAGTTAGATTTGTATAAACATAACGTTAAAAATATTTCAAATTTTTTTTATAAATATGTTCGTTTTGACGAACATTTGCGGTTTATCCCTAATTGCATATTTCTTGAAAAATGGCTACATTAAAAATACTCAGAACATCTACTTATTCTTGTTAGATCATGGAGGAATAGAAGGTAACCGAACCCTAACCCTCTATTCCTCCATGGTATCATCTGTGTGCTAGTGAGTATAATATATCAACTCACACCTACTATATTGGGTTGCGGCAGAAGTCACTTTGCTGGCAGCATCTATATAAAGTGAAAAACGAGTCTGGTGTTAGATTTCTCATCATTCAATTGCTGTCAATCCAATACCAGACTATCATTTTTCTCTCTATAAGATATTTCCAGTAAAGCGACTTCTGCCGCATCTTGTATTATTCTGTGTATACATATGTGACTTTGTCATGTTCCACAATTTATTGAACATGATTTTGTAGATATTGTAGATATGTACATATTTATAGTAACGAACTATTTATGGTAACTTATCATTTAATTCAATAAAAAACACCTGTGCACATTACAAAAAGCAGTTGAATTAATCGAAGCTGATGAAGATACTCTTTGACAAGTTATTGTGCTACCTCCAGAATATGTGAATGAAGCCACGGACGAAGAAGATGAAGATACAGCCGATCCAAACGATATTTCAGAAGAAGTGGAGTGGAGTTTGTAACAACGGATGTAGCTCAAGATCAGGTTCAGTGTGGTTCAATGCCATCAACATCACAAACATCTTCTCCCTCCCAAGAAGGCTAAAGCTCAAGCAATAGTGTCAACTCGGAAAAAGAAAGAGGGTTACACAGTGCCACTTGTTGAAACTCGACCTCCGCATGTTACTGATACACATCAAGAACTTAGTGAATTGAGTCCATTCCCGCTTTTCAGAAGTATTTAGATGATGAAATAATAAATTTAATTACAAATCAAAGGCATCTTTATGCTCAACAAACTAATAATACTCGATTTCAATTGACACAGACAGGTCTTCTCAAATTCTGTGGAATCATCCTACTATCTGGCTACCATAGCTTACCTGAACAAGAAATGTATTGGTCACGAAATGAAGATGTACATCTAGATTTAGTTGCTAATTCAATGCCTCGAAATAATTTTTTATTGTGAATAATGTGACTTGAAACTTCATCAAATGTGTTTTTCAGTATCATAATAAAAGGCATGTAATTGGGAAGGACGTTGAAAACGTTATTGAGTAAAATATGACTTGAAACTTCATCAACATTTTAATGAGTTTAATAATAAAGGCATGTAATTTGTTATTTACATTATTACATACATTTATTTTAAATATAAAGTATACCCAAATATATAAAGTTTTAATAATATCTAAATTTTACGATAATTTCCGCCAATGTCAGTAAAAACGAACATATGACATGTAGTGTTATAATAACTAGAAAATATTATCCATGATAAGAGAGGTTAATTTGAAGCCTAAGCAGTACCAAAACTAGATAAAAATAGAAATTTACACATAATTATTCTTTTGGCGCTTTATTGGTTTGGAATTATGATTTTTTAAGAGTATATAATCTGTAAATTAAGGAACCGAATATTTGAAGAAAAATAATAGTGAAATTTGAACAAAAAGGTATGTTTTTCAAATATTGACTACATTTGGTAAATTTTGAAAAGAAAATGATAAGTACCAGCCTACCTAGCTTTATAAGTGATTAAATATAAATTAATATGAATTAAACATAAATAATCTTTAAGAATATAATTAAAAGTGAATTAGTTGCCAGCTTAAATTAAAAATTTTGATCGCGTATCTAAATTTTGTTTTAGCATAATATTCATTTATAAATAACACAAATTTACTTAAAAAATCCCTTATATCAGTTATTCAGGGCAAAATAAACATAATAATGTACACAAGTAACTCATAAATAATATATTTTCTGTTCTAGACAATGCACATGTGGAAAGAAGATTTACAAATTGAACGATTTTATCAGAATACGTTGGCCATTGAATCACGCTATACAATAGAATGTTAACATTTCAACGAATTATCATTGGTCTTTTAAGTGAGATATAGTGATAAATAAATGTTTAAATAAAAAATAAAATTTTACAAGCGACTTCGCCTCCATAAAATGATTACAATATGAGAACTCTAAAATGTGCAAATTTTCTATTTAACTATTAAATAATGTGTACTAATATAAAATATCGAAGTTTCAAGGGAAAAATTTCAACGTTTTATAGCTAAACCTATAAATGTGTGTGTGATAGTGATTGCGTATGTGTACATTATGTGTACCTATCTCGATTTAGGTAAACTCAGTTGACTATGGGGTTTATATAGGGTTTTACCTCATTTCAATATTAAAGCATCTAGAAATATCATGAAGGCGTTACATTTTCATTTTATTTTTCGTAAGTAGTTTAACAAGGTAATGAATGTAATACACAGCTTCCAAATACTACATATAGGTAATAGGCCAGGTAACATGGCCTTGATTCAACAGTTATTACAATTAAATAAACAAATAGCTGTATAACAGATTCTTATTCAACTGCGCGGCTGTTTCATTAGACACACATAAGATAGCTACCAGTGTCATGTGAATAGCGTGTTACGCCACATAACTAGGACAATGTTGTAATATATCAAGAAATTATTTTTTACGAATTATATTGCGTCAGCATATAAAATTATTATAAAACATTTTTTAAATGAAAGCGATTTAATCCCATCACGAAATATTTCACTCTCGTAGGATTCAAATAACACTAAATTCAGCTTATAATAGATAATTTGGTAAGTGCTCAAAAATTGGTATATAACTCGTAGGCACAGGTACATTGCTCTAATTTATAAATTGATATATTATGTATGTATATACCAATGTATATATGTATGTGTGCGGGGCTACATATTATTTTTCATTGACCACAGCTGGTATGAAAAATGACGTATAATTAAAACGGTATGAGTTATACAAAGATATATAAAATTTGGAGTATTGTTTGCATTTCCTTAGAAAATCAATTAATTAATTGACTATGTAAATTTGCGTATATTCACGATCTTGAATATATTTTTAGTAAAATAAAAATAACATTTTATATAATTAATGTAAAAGGGGTAATACTAAATTAAATTTTTGTTCTTTAAACTAAAATATCATTTTTGTTTTAGTTCATTCACGTCATCATATTGGAATTACTTTCATTAAATTAGTGATTTTCTTCATCTTGTTTTCTTTAGAAAAGACGTTGAAAAGCTGCTTGAAAATATTCTATCCAGAATATTGATAACATGAAAACATAAACGAAGATTGAAATTGGCCTCCATAAACATTTAGAAACTTTAATTTGTGATTATTTGTAAAATACACAATACGATAATGTGTGCATTGATCTTATATACATATGCATCTCTTATACATACCTAAGCTCTTATGTACATTGATCCTATAATAGACCTTTTACATAAGAATAACGTCTTGCAAAAATAAGTTATCGTTGGGACCGAATGATCAATGTTTGCTTAGATTAAATTCATAGTCAAAAGAGGGAAAAACAGTATTAGCATATTAATACATACAAAAAATGTGAGCGTCACTGAATTATAAGTAGTTTACGTAAGACAAACTAATGAAACTTTATTGTAATTTTTGTGTGTTTTTTGTCAGCTGTTTATTACTTAACTCTTGTACTTCTCTTAGTGTCGCTATTGATTTTTTTTCTCAGCTGTCATTGACTGTTAGTAATTATTTTTTATATATATATATATACCTATATATATTTATTTTTTATTAATTATATATAATATTAAATTTGTAATCAACGTGATAAAATGTGGTGAAATATATCGTGCTATTTATTTTAATTTCATATGATCCCTTAATATTCCTCTAAAAAAATTGAGAAAAGAGGAACAATATTTTTGTTAAGTTATCGTTATACTCATTAACCCGATAAAGTTTATATTAATTGTTAATAGCAATGGCAATATAGAAAAATTTCTTAACAATTCTATTAAATGATTTGCGCTCACTTCTAAATATTTATTCATTGAATAAAAAAAGAAAAACAAACAGTTGTAAAAACAAACATTTATTAGAAAAGTTTAAACGTTTTCGAATATACAATATTCTTTAGCGAGAAATTTCAAAGTACGTACAAAATGTAAATATTACAAATTAAA
>JAYRBW010080495.1:0-23740 GCA_036023295.1 Invenusta paracnida | reverse complement strand
CAACAGCCAATAAAAAACGATAATTTGAATTTTAAGAAAAACAGTAGCTATGCAATTATTCAAGATTTTACATAGCCTGTTCTAGCTGAACACTTTTGAATCTGTACACCCGGGGGCAACTGGTTAAAGTGATATTTTTTGTTTGTATATATCAATTAATTAAATAATATTTATTGCTTTTTTATATTTTACTTATAGAAGTGTACTTTAAAGAAATTGATAAAGCTTTTTTTTAAATTAGATTATTAAAAATTAAAATTATTTATATCTACAATCTCAACAATTAATAATGCCAACCCTACATTTTTATTGTTTCTGAGTTGCCTGTCACTATAATTGCTATTATCCTTTGTATTAGTTTAAAAAGTTTATTTTCTCAAGTTTTTTAGTGTTGCTTGTTCTTATAATTGTTAATAACTTTAAACAGGCAATCAATATTTTGGAGCAATTGCATTATCATTGCTGGCCACAATTTTTACTCAAATGCATTCATATGTAGCTAAAACAGTCCCAAGTCTGCACACAGCAAACACACCTTTCTGCTTGGTCAGCAATGCTATAGCATAATATTACATTAGCTTATGCAGATTAGGAGAGACAGGTAAGTTACTCAACACACTGAACTCTATGAAAAGGGCAGAGATGTAAGTGATGTTGCATGGCCATAACAGTTAAACACAGCTTGGGATTGACTATTGATTACATAATGCAGGGTGTCCATGTGTACACGAAATTCACGTATGTACATGAATATACACGAATTTTTATAAAAAGACAAAATATAAGTGAATTGTACACGAATTTGAATAGAGATACATGAATTTTAACTGCTGTATGTGAATTTTTTAGTAAGTTATTTTTTAATAAATACTACTAATTTCAATCTTAATATGAAAAAAATCTAGCTGCAGCGCTTAAATATAACTTTGTATCTTTTATTTTAAACCTTTAAAATCCTCAATCTGAAAGTTTTTTGTTTTTTGTTTTTGTTTTGGTAGCTAAGCACATTCATTGGGAATGCAGGGAGACAAGCAACCTTGGCTTGCTGAGCTGTCATTAGGTAGAATGTTTTTACTTCATGTTGATGTATATATTATATATATTTTAAAAATTTATATGTAATATATTGTCAATTTCTTTACCAAAATATGTACTTGAATTTTAACTTCTGTACATGAATTATTTTGGTTAAGTAGTGTGGACACCCTGTATATAATATTAAATAACATAGAATTTAATATTTTTTGTGCCACCTATATTTATAACATGTAATAACAAAACCACAAAGTGCAGTAACATAACATATATATTCACAACATACTCATTAATATTTTTGTACATACCTATATCCCAGAGCAAAAACGTTTTTTAAGTAATTATTTTTCTATTTGATCAATACTGAATTTTCTTTTATTTATATTATTTACAAAATAAAATAACTTAATCTATTTGCATTATTAATTTATATGCAATAAAGTGTAAAATAGAAATGTTTTATTCCCAAAATAATTAAACTGCACTAGGTAAAAGCTACCAATTTTATAAATTAAATAATAAATTGATGATGATTTTAAACACCCGTAAATGCATTCTTAGTTTTAAAACACCAGCATTTTTAGTGCTGGAGGCTGGGCTGCTCACCTTATACATAAAACCCCAAAATTATAACCTAAAAAATGGGACTTACACATTGCTAACTCATACATTGTTGTTTTTCTTATAAACTGACTGAAGGTATGTCTCTGTCATCCCTGCTGAATTTTAGTGTAGAGCAAGGAAACTAATTGTATTGCATTCTTAGCACAGCTCCATTGATTTTGCATGTAGTAAGGGAGAGAGTGATATCAATAATTTATGTTGTGTACACTACACAAATAGAAGATTAACTACTAGTCACAGCTAAAAGTTTGAAAAATTGTCTAATTTTTTAAAATTCAATAAAAGTTTGAAAAATTGTCTAATTTCTTAAATTCAATAAAAGTTGAAAATTGTCTATTTTTTAGAAATAAAAGAATAAGATCATAACTTCAAATGGTTTTATATTTAACTACTTTTTATATGTCAATAATACCTAATATAGGTGTAAAAAATAAATTAGTCTAACATTTCATACATTAATACTTCATGTATGATGTTGTTTGACTTTGAGGCATGCAGTAAAATGTTGGGGCATGGATTATATCAAGCTGTGAACATAGTCTAGTGTAATGCTCTGTGACCAGATATGCTTGATTTTTTTAGATCATCTGTTGAGATTGGTTTGAGGGCCTGTACTCATTTCTTGACATAGTCCAGACCATGGACCAAAAACTTAATAACCTGAATCAGATTTTGTACAATGGAAGGGAGTTCCATCATGCTGGAAAATGGACAAATTATAAATGCTCATAAATATGGGCACTTTGTCTTTGATGAATTGAGGTATACTCCTCCATTAATAGTTGTATTGCCTGGCATGAACCAGAGACCACATCTTGATTTGGCACAGATGGCACCCCAAACCATTACT
This sequence comes from Invenusta paracnida, assembly GCA_036023295.1. NCBI lineage: Eukaryota > Metazoa > Platyhelminthes > Proseriata > Coelogynoporidae > Invenusta > Invenusta paracnida. Next base: position 21,231 of record JAYRBW010080495.1, on the reverse strand, counting down.
TTGGGTCGTTTCTTCAACATTGGCTGTACATATTTCAGTTCATACCTCTGCAGGAGGTCTTCAAACATGACATCTTGAGGATAGGATGCAAGTTGTTCAATAGCTGATTCATTGCTAAACATCACCTCAGACCACTAAGCCACTGTCCACATCTTGTACTTCTTGAAGAAAGCAATCTGGTCTTTAATGTTTTAGGGCTTAAAAGAGGCTTCTTGGCTGCATTGTATCATTTAAACTTGGACACAGTACTCAGACAATGTCTAATTTTGCAATGACTAGGTAGGGGAGTAATAGGAAACACCTCAGGTGAAATTTTAGCTGAAGAAGCAAGATAATTTACTGTAACATATCTTTCAATACATCTATCATATCGCCCTGTTGTGACTCTAGTTCTACCTGTTCATCTCTTGCCAGCATAATTGCCTTGGATTTGTATTCTTTGAATTTTAGTAATACATCTATTGCTAACATGAAAAGGAGTTGCAATTTCAGTAAGTTTGGCATCTTGTTCTTGTAATATTTGTATTTGTGCTCTGCTTTCTGTAGATAATTCACTTGATTTTCCCATGCTTCCAAAATCAATTTTAGTGCTAAAAATGCAAGTAATTTAAACAAATATAAAATGTTAATTATAAAAATGAATGTGCAATTGCTAACAAGTATATTTGCAATAATATTATATATGTGTCATACTACCTACAGTAGCTGATTCGAAATATTTTAAGTAATAGAAAAATACATTTCTTAATACATCTACTTACAGGAAACCAATTGCCAGCTGGTCAAGTAGCTGATAAACTTCATTTACCCTTTGCAAACTGGCAAGTATTATTTGCAACCCTGTTATGAACCAGCCTTTGATATATACTACATATACATATGTATAACACTGACTAAATACATATATTATCTTAAAACTTTAGTTACAATCAACTTTTCAGCAATAGAATATCTTAACCTAATTTAGTCTTAATTCCCAAATTAACACTGATGATACATTAATCTATACAAATGTTCCTATTATACACAGCTGATATACTGTTAATATATTAATCTACACATGTTTATATAATATATAGCTCAGTTTATAAATCTACTTTAAGTTAAATCTCAAAAGAACATTTTTATATTATTGTACCTATTATTATTTTACCTATTATACTTTATCAAAATTACAACATATTGTATTTTTCATGAATATTTCTTCCAATTGTTTTCATATTAATTGGATCAGGCAGTTATTCAAAGAAATGAATATATCATCACCAACTCCCTTTGTTACAGCTCACCTTGGTTATTGTAATATCATGTTTGTTGACTTTGCTCTCCAAACTGAACAATCTAAAATATATAGTATTGTTAAACTTATCTTATCAAATGTTAATTGAGTTTATATTATATCATGATATATGCATGTTTTTCTAAAAAATTAGCTATGACTATTTGAAAAAGGATATGCTGAACTTAGCTGTCCTTTTCATTTGTCCATATTCATGGCCCTGGCCTATCTGGTCCTGCTACATCTTCACATACTTATAATTAATCTGCACTCCCATAATAATGTTTAACTTTATTGTCCATGCATTTGCATACATACTTCTGGTTTGCTCAAGGCTACAAAATTACATTTTGCATTCATTTTAATAATTGACAAGATATATATAACCCATTTAAATAAACTATGAATGTTACCTTTTTATTTTTGTTTCTTCTTAACTATTTCTTTATTTCACATATTTTTTATAGTGTTAGGAATTTTCTTTTTTTAGTTTAATCATACTTTGACGTTTATGGTAGGTATTTGAAGTTTTGTTTTGTTTTATTCAAACTATTACAGTGATATTTTTTCTTTTGAAAATTAGTTTTATGTTTTTATCATTCTTGACAATAATCAAGGCATTACATTCACACTAACAAGGACTAAGTATGATGTGTGCATCTGTTAATTATCAGTACAATGCTTGCACAGAAGGCTCTTATATAGGTAGATAGAATCAATTAAATGTATATTGTGACATTTAAAAATCTATTTCTTTCTAATGTAATAATTATTTTATCTTGCAGTGAACATTTAAACTCTTTGCTGACTTAATTCACATGTTTCTTTTAAAAATTGTTAAAAATATTGACAGTATTTAATAATTTAAAGCAGCTGTATGGCATCATAACATTAGAAAAAAATAGTGCATAACAACATGCATTTTTTTGGAACCACTATCACTAGTTATATTTTTGTCACACACTACACTTTACAGTAGTATATATTTTTTTACTGTATTGGATTCTTCACCAGATGGTAAATCTAAAATGGGTGCTCCCTGTGATGTTTCTCTTTGGCACTGCTCCCACATTCATCATCATCTGGATCCCTATCAAACTTCTATCACTATTCATGCCAAAGAAATTATATATATGGTTTGATGAGAAACACTGGTCTGCATATCAGAGAATGGTGCTCTTCTTTTTTGAATCATTTGCCAACACAAAAGTAAGTTGACCCTCTTTCAAAAGGTCTCAATTGATCATGAATCAAATGTATTTTATATTACTTTTAATCATCTGATTAAACAGATTATTTCGCAATTTTTTCTAACAGCTTATCTTCTATGGTGATTATGAACATCTTAAAAAGTCAAAGGAGAATGTCCTTTATATTTCAAATCATCAATGTGCAGGTAAGGTTAAATATTGTTTTGTACATTTTGAATGATATATTTAACCCTATCCCTAGAGGGGAAAGAACCCTCTTCCTACATTGCTGCTGTGATTTTCAAAAGAACAAATTTAGCACTATAAGCTTATGTGACGTTTCCTAGAATAAACTTTTTCAACTTTTAGCACTATACGACTATTTACAATGTACACTATAAGTTCACATCACACACTAAAAAGTGTATCCTTTTGTCAAAATTGTGTAAATATATATTTTTTAAATAAAAAAGTACATCTCTTGAAATCTATAAAATTTTTATTCAGATACTGATTAATTTCAAGTAAATTTTAAATATTTTTTTCTTAAAGAAAATAATTATATAAATATTAAAAAAACTAAATTTGACAATTTTTTCAATGGCATAATTTATAAATCACTAATGTTTAACTATATACCATGTTTAAAAACTATAATTTATTCCTAAGTTTAACCATTGCTAGGGGGGGGAGGTGGGGCTTATAGCCCCCATAATATGGAAGATTTATGGCAGCCAGCTGAAAGTGTCCAAAACGAATTCCACTCTAATAGTTGTGAAATTCAGGGATTTTACATATATGTGACATAGTGTAGTACACATATTGTTGCATAATGTTACATATTAATTATGTGTACATAATATATGTCACTTATATGTGTAAAATTCATGAATTTACTATTAGAGTGAATTTCGTTTTGGACCCTTTTGGCTGCCATAAAGATTAACAAAGCCTGATATGAATTGTTAAGTGTTGATTGAATATTTTTGTTTAACTCATCTTTCTCTTATCTCTATTTTGCATGGTTACCACTTGCACCGTCTTTTGGTTTTACTGAGCTTGCATTGGTATTTATTTATATATAATAGTTTTCATATTAAATAAGTCAGAATGCATAGGTGTCAAATTTGAATTATAGTAAAACTTATGACTTTATTGTATTTACTTGTTATAAGTGCATGGAGTTAATTTTGTAGCCAATTTTGATTTATTATTTGTGGAATTGTGGAATTTTTTTGTTCCTTTTCATTCAAATCAAAACAAAGATTTTTAGTATCATAATACATTTATGTTTAAGACTGATTTATTTTCAGAAGATTGTTTAGATTTTTACAGAAGTAATTGACATTTAAAATTGCTTTTTAACATTGTACGAGAAGTTATAATTAAATTATAGCATATAACATTTTTGTGAGTAAATTGTATTAAATAGTAAGTCAGTATATTGGTTTTTGTTGAAGAGTTTCTGAATTATCTTACTGTAAATACAATTTTTTTAACAGTGTTTCTCTAATTTGTTTTACATAACTAAAACACATGACATATTAATAACTCCCATGTTATTAAAATTTGAAAGATTTCTCTGGTGTATATAGCTTACTAATTTACTAGTAATGATACATACTTAACAGGATTCCTGCTCCTAGATTTTCTTATTTTCTTAAAAAGTCAATTAAAGTCATTGAAATTAGGCATTGTTTTAAATACAAGATATATAATTGTTATTTAACTTTTAAATATTTTAATGTGTGCATTTTATAATGTCAAACATTATTTAGATAGAACTCATTTATAAAAAACACGTTTTTATCTGTTTTATATTTACACACTGTTCTAATTATTTTATAAAATCACAGAAAGGATAACTTTCTGATACTAGGCAATTTGTTCTCATTTTCAGTGTAACAGACTTGTGTTACATAACTTAAAATTTTATTTTATCTTTTAGTACTTTATGCATTACGATGTGGAACTACTATAATATACAAATTAAACCTTTGAATTACTTCCTTTTTACGATTTATTTTCTTGTTTCTAATATACTCATATAGTCTATACGTTGTCTTTACCATTGTTAGTGTAATGTACACTAACACATTTACTGGAAAATATAATGTACAAATCTGTAAAAAGAATATTACTAAATTTATTTAAATACAACTGTTTGATTTTTAAATTAAGTATATTTTAATTGATAACCTTCGAATTTTAGATTTTTTCAATATTATATGATAAAAACTATCCGAGAGAAACAACATAAGAATATTCGCGTACGCTATTCTCACTTAATTTAGTTGACTGGATAATTGCTGACATGGTGGCTGCTCGGCAGGGCGGTATTGGCCGGATTCGTTTCATAATCAAAGAGGAACTCAAGTATATCCCGCTCTATGGATACTATTTCTACGAGGTAGGCTTTTCCAGTAGTATATTAGTCTATGTGTACACTGATTCACGAAATTTTTAATTAACCAATAGTTAATATTACTTGATAACGATTCATATGATATAAATATGATTGTAATACATTTTGGCTTCTTTAATTTAATGCTGGAATGCTTTCTGTGTTGTTTAGTGTTATTTCATTCAATAAACACTAGTTATATTTGATTTATTTTCTGCTTAATTTCGGATCATTTGCCTATATTTTTATTGATCCATCGATTTTATTTTCATTTCTTATTTATTCCTCATTTGTTATAGTTATACTTTATCTTTTGTTTGTCTAAGTTTAATGCCTAATGGCGTGTTTTTTCTATTTTTATTATATAGCTATTCACTCATCAATATGATTTTTATAGACCGGAAACTTATAATAACATTACAATTATTCTGATTCAAATTTATAATGGTATTCATTTTTACGTTGATTTGTAATGTTCCCATCTTGTTTTCTCCCTGTCAGCATGGCTGTATTTACGTAAATCGAGACAACTTTCAGGCTAATAAAGCTGTGAAATCTTTGGAATATCTAAAAGAAAACAATATTGGTGTGAGTTTTTTTTTATTTCATCTTTTAAATATTGTACTTTATCAAATGCTTGTTATGTTTTATATATTTACATTTGTAGGTGGTATTTTGACATAGTAAATACATAAATATGTTTGATGTATTTTTAATGTGTATGTATACTTGTTATATTCAGGATGTATAAAATATACTTTAAAATGTTTTATTGCATATACTGTACGCTATACTGGTGTCGGCATAATGCGCACGTGTATGCATGGTACAAAACCAATTACCTAGGGAGCGTTTCACGAGCTACAAGTCCCAAGCACTTGTAACTAACTACAAGTTAGTAAAAATAGTGTTTTACAAAGAAATAATCTTACACTAAGAACATAAAAATATCTACATGTGTTTCCTAGTTTACTCTTTTATTAATAATTAAATGAAGAAAAGCAGAAGCCAACCGGCATGGGCCGTCTAATATCGGTATTATTTATAGAAGGCATTGTTACTCTTTTACTTTTCAATATCAAAATAGCCATCTTTTTAGTATCCATTTATAAGTTACAATTATATATATCAGAACACGTATATTATTAGATTTTGTATTAATTTTGAAAGAGTTTATTTGTGCTTCCTTTTACTGTGCTACTTGTCTGTGCTAAATTATATTATACTGTAGTGTAATTACAGAGTGCCACTTAGAAACCTTTCATTTAATATACTTTTTTATGGATCTGTTCTTTCAATTACTTACTCTTAATAATGATCATTATCTTAATGATATGTTGTATGTTATTTCATCCACTATGCGTATTAATAGTCCTACATTTATTTGATTAGAAATATATTCCGCAGGTAAACAGATTTATAATTTCAAAAACTGATATTTTCCTAGACCACTTTTAAATTAACCTATTAAGCAAAATATTCATTGGTTATAGCAAATATGACATTGCACACCTTCAAATTCAATATATTACTAAATTTATTCAGCTCTTACCAATAACAACCAAAAGTATTGTTTATTTATATGGCATGCGCTCTTAACTGATATTTTCTATAAAAATATTTTAAGTAATCTTGATCTATATTGATATTAAATAAGATGTAAAGACTAAATTTATATTTATGTGCAGTTTTATGAAGCATAGTTTAATGTAATAATATGTAGTACCTATATGCAATTCAATTAAAATCAAGTTTTAATCTAAGCATTTTATCATAAGTGGCAGAAGTACCCTGTAATATAGTTTGTTTGTAAATAGAACTAAATTCTTTATCAATTACGTAATTTTTTTCATGGGTCAAAATTAATCCCTCTCATAATAAATATTGCTACATATATTCATATATGTACACATATAATACTCATATATTCAAATCCTCATATACCTTTTACAGACCTGATCACATCTACGGATTTTCCGTAGTTTCTACGGATTTTGCACTTAGACTACGGAAGTGTCTAATAAAACTAGATTTAAAAAAATTTAAAGTAAAAAAAAATTTTTAATGGGTTTTCTCATTTACAGTCATGTATTCTACGAGTACGAGGGGATTTCAAAAAGTGTCCGGACTAATGGCAAAAACACAAAATTTATTAAAATATAATTTGCTGGTAATTGGACTCTCTATGGATGTTGCTGTTGTTATTAAACATTGAGATTGATGTAGGTGCATAGAAAGCCAAATTCAAATTGCATGACAAACTGAAAATGAGAAGGGTTTCTGCTCGTTGGGTGCCTCATATCTTGACTCAAGTTCAGAAGAATCGGTGAGTTGCATGGTGTGAGGAAATGCTTTTTCGCTATCAGAACAGTAAATCACGTCAAGTAAAGAACTTGATAACTTGAGATGAGACCTGGGTTTATTGTTATGATCCAGAGTATAAGCAACAATCATCTCAATGGACCGTCAAAGGGCAAACTCCTCCAACCAAGTAATAAAAAGTCGCAGTTTTATGAAGAATATGGTCGCTACATGTTTCAACTATTCTTGTAGAGAATCAATGTACTGTGACATCAAATTGGTACATCACGGAATGCCTTCCACAGGTTATTGGTGATGCTAGACCGCTTTTATCTCGAAGGGGTCAACTTTTACTACATCATGATAATGCTCCTGAACACTCAGCTTATTAGGCAGTTGATTTTATTACCGAAAACAATGTTGATCTTGTTGGACATCCACTCTATAGTCCTGACTTGGCTCTGCGATTTCTTCTTATTTACTCGTGTGAAAGCAAAACTCAGAGGACGCCGATTTCAAAGTGTGGATGATACAGTGGCTTCGCATAAACAGGAAATCAATCGCATCACTCTTGATGAGTGGACTGAATGTTTCCAAAAGTGGTTCAAACGAATGCGGAAATGTATTAATTAGCATGGCGAAAACCTCGAAAAGATGTAAAACTTGGCACTTTCTCTGTTTATGAGACTTCATTTGTTATTTTTTGTTAAATTTTGAAATAAATTAAATTTTAACTAATTTTTGTGTTTTTGCAATTAGTCCGGAAATATTTTGAACCCCCCTGATTATTTATTTGATATAATTTGCTATTATTTTAGTTAATCACTCAAGAGGGATTTATGTTTTAGCTTTTTAGTGTAATATGAAGAACAACATAACAATTATTATATTATGTTATTATTATTACATATATATTGCTAATATATAACAATGTATAATATATAATTAGAGATTTATACCTAGAATATCAAAAGGAAAAGTTGTGAAAAAGAAAGTTTGAAAAGTGCATTTTTGATAGAATATGTAAAACATAAAAATGGAGAATATAAAACCTTATTAAAGAAAAATATAAACATATCGATAAAGTTAAATGACTTTTAATAAATGTTTTCTATTTGTGTTTATTATATATAACATATTAAAAGTATTAAAATATGTAATACATTTTCAAGAAATAATAAAGTATCATCATTTAAAATAAATAAATAAACGAATAAATAATTAATCAAACGAAGTTTTATAGCATAGTTATAATTTAACCTTAAATATTTTCTCGCATATATGAAGTAATGAATGATAATTAAACCCATATATAAATTTGGTAAATAATATAAATGTCTACATTTTGATAAACGGAAACTAAATTCGAGTACATTTAATTGTAAATACTTATAAAAATTTAACGAAAAAGTACTTGAAACCAATATAATGTTACTTATGAATTTTCGAGCTGTTGAAAGGAAAGATCCACATTTTATGAATTAGCATACATACTTATGTCTATACATACATATAACGTTTGTATGTAGGTATAGTATATAAATATATTTACCCATTTCTTCTCCTTTGGTGTCTAAAATACTTTATTAGAAATGTAAATATAGTTTTATATTCAATGAGCGAGATTTTTATATGTAAATGTCTATCGATTTATGAAATTATCAAAAATAAAATTTTACAATTTGCAAAATATAGAAAAAACAATGTTTAATTTTATATACATGAGAGCATACACACACACATTGAAAACTTGCCTTCATTGCTTAATATGAAAAAATGACAAGAACTTATAAAGTGTGTATGTAGTTGAAATGACAGGTTATTAAGTTTTATTTTTCCAACTGGCTATACATTTGACTATAACTATAGACATTCATATATGTATTTCTTAATTAACTCGGTATACTCAATACTTTGGATTCAATTTATGTTATTATATATAGGTGTATAACTATCAAATTTAGTTATAATTACTACTACCGTTAATAGTAAGTAATTATAAAGAATTTTCCATGGTTAATTTGCCTCAAGCAATTCGTATAAAATAATCATAAACTCGAAATATTTAGCTATTTTCATATATAAGTTTTAATACAGAAAACCCAAAAATTGAATAAAAATATGTTTTTATTATGTGTCACAAAATCAAGAAATATTAACTGGAAAGAATATTTTTTATTTAAACTGACCGCAGACAAATAGTTAAAATAATATTAATTAAAATTACACCATGTTTATGCAAGGATGACTCTATAACAGATAAAAGAATTGTTAAGTGATATCATTCATTTATTGAATTAAAAGGTTTTAATTACAAAAATTTTTCCTGAATAACATAAGTTGCATTTTATATGTTTTCATTTTGAGAAAATAATTGAGAAACATTTAGAAAAGATTTTTAGAATTTACAGTTAAGATAAATTAAAATATTGTTTACTTTGTTTATACTTATAGAATAGCTTTGATTTTTAATTTGTTTCGAACTACGTGTCAACGCATGTCAACTTCTAGAATTATAATAATATATTTCCTCTTTCTTAACGTAAAATATAATAAGATATAACAGTTTCTTTCATTTCAAAATCTACCCACCAAAATTAGTAAGCAATATGAAATATATCGTTTGAATTAACAAATAAATCGATAGTAAAAAGATAATAAAGATATTCGATATAATATGGAGATTAGTATAAAAATAAGATAAATAAATATGTAAATCTATAATATAACGTTTCATTTTAAAATTTTAACTAAGAATAATTAAAAAATTGATACCTTCAAAATAATGTATAGGTGAACGTTATGCATAGGTATACATATAAACTATCATATTTATATTGTCATGCTACGGATTATGTTTACAGTTATGACAATATTATCGTAAATTTAATTCTACCTTCAAAATGTCACAAGCTTTGTTTATGGATATTTCTATTTATTATAGCCAATAGGAAGTTTTTACCACTGCCGTATTTGGAAATCATTTGTCAAATTATTTTTTGAGTGATGGAAGCACTTCACTGGTAAAGATACCTCCACCATGTGTCGACTCTATAGTTTTAAACTAGAGGAATCAAAAAATATTTTTCAATTTTGAACCTCTATTGTTTTACAAATCGATTGATAAAACGTGTTAATAAAAATTATAATTTTATATAGTGCGAACGGGAGACTCGTTAATGGAATAAAACTACTGAAGTTACTTTTCAATAGAGATGTAATTATAATATTGCAATACCTGTTATAAAAAGATTTTGAACCAAAATAAAATGTCAAGTAATTTCATTTATAATTTAAACTTATAGTTAACCACAACTATAAGTGTAATTACTTAGTTATTTTGAACGTATTATTTATATTAAAAACGTGTTTTTGTCAAGCACAATATATCACACATTTATAAGCTATGTAATGATAGGAAATGTATAAATAAATTGTTATAAATTTTAAAACTATAAATTGCTACATCATGTCTTATAAAGTTACTATTATGTACATTATTTCTTATTTTATCAAACTATCCACAAATGATACATTTCTCATCGATTAAATAAATTATAGCTTAATCTAGTGTGATCTTTTTTTAATTAATGTTTTAAATGTGTACGTAAATATTAAATTTAATTAATTTTAAATTCTTATTTAAATATTTCTATAAATTTATAAAATTTAGTTTTATATGATATTAAAAATTGTGCAAATTTATTTTTTCCATAAAAACCGATGACTGCTGATGCTACAAATATGTTTATTTACATAAACTGAAAAATAAAACTCGAAAAGATAATTTTTAAAAAGTATCTTAAAGATTATTATCGTCATCTTCATCCAGGCCTGTTATCACTCTTTAAGAAGGAACCCCTCTCTCGAATCTCTTCACCGTCCACCGACGTCTTTCTCTAGTAATTTGTGACTTTATAAATCCTAGCGGGTGAGGTCATCCCGCCATCTTGTCTTTGGTCGTCTTCTTGACCATTCTCTCGGTGTCCATCTCGTCTTTCTGATTGCTCATCTCATTTAATCGTGAGACGTTTCCAGCCTATCTATTTGTTCTTCTTGATGATTCTTGCGTTGTCATGAACCTTCAGTGTTCTGTAGTATCCAGGTGTTACTCTCGTAGTGATGCCAGTCATGATGCGTTCCATCTTCCTTTGAGCTACAACGAGGGTATCCGTGATGATATTGTTAAATGTCAATGTTTCACTACCGTAAGATTTTTATATTAATACTAAGATGTTTACTTTTGAATTCTTTGACTTAACGGTAATCTATGAACATTTGTTCAGAATATAACAATTATTAACTCCTTGGATTTATAATAGATTTAATTACCAATAAATTATTAACTTATATTATAAAGTCTCATAAAATGTTAAATAATCATTGTATATTTTTTAAAGGTATAGTGAACATAATATCAAATTTATTAAGAGTCATCTCATATACATGCACACACACGCACATACATATAGCAGCTAAACGTAACTCTAATGTAGAATAAAGACTTTTTGTAACTCTTTTTTAGTTCCTGGTACTTAAAAGTTTTGCACTTTCTTATTTATAAGAAGTTGAACATTTTTATTGTCTATATTTTGTTGTTTCAATCTTGAAATCAGTATCTATTTTCTGTAATACTATCCAATATTATTTTTATATATTTAAAAAACAAAATTTTTCAGTTAAATACAGGTTTCTAACGATATTTCTATCTGCGTGTCTTATATTACGTTTAATTCTATGAAATTAACTTCTAAATATAGAGTGGTTCCGCTCCGTGTCTTGATTGAACCTTGACATCCTGTTTTGAATCCTGACAAATAAAAGTTGGTATTTATATATGTGTTTGAAAGATAAAAAATAAAACATACATGTATGCTTATCCAGAAGATTTTTTCTATTATTTTTAATGATATTTATTGTGCATCTGATTTTCTTAAAGTAGGTACCAATGACAATAGCAAAAAATCAAGAATTAATTCAAAATTCTAGTTATCGAATCATTTATTGCGAACATAGACATATACATATAACATATACATATTAATGTTAAATACATTTTAAACATTTTGCAAGGCAATTTTGAGCTATATGCAGTAATATTATTCGGATATTATACACTAGCCTTCCTATTCTGTTATATAAAAAATTACAAAATATTTCTATAAAAATTCTGCTATTATAAATTTTTCAAGCAATAATTATCTTACATTGCACAATATTACCAAAACAGAATTCAAATATAAGATGATGCATTGGTAATTTATTATAAGGGCTTCGATCTCCTTGATATCATTAACGAATTATAATAGCTTTACTATATGTATGTAAAGCTAAATATTCATGTATAAATATAATGGAGAAGTAAACACTCTAAATATATAAAATAACATTTACTTGTAGGAAAACATGACGTTTAACTAAATAATCTTTTGTGAAAAACATAACCATAGAACTTAAACAGAGTACCACATTTGCAGTGAAATGAACATGGCTATCTATCAGCTTCATTTCCTTTAGCCAATCCAGAAAACTTTCAACTTGATGTTTTGCGGGATGATTTAGGCGTTAACCAATGAAAAAGAGAATCCAGAAGTATAAAATGAATTGAAGGGATGCTCTCGAAACTTACACCGTCAATTTTCGCAAAAAAGATTCACAAGATAACAGTGCGTAACTCGTCCAAACGTGACAAACAATGGTGAGTTGGTTTAGTAATATTCGGTTGTACTATTTATTAAATATCATTTTATGGTCAGTTTTATATATGGACATCTCCCAATAAGTACTATCCAATGTAAAACGCTGTAAACAGTATATAGATCCTTTTTATATATTTTAATGAATATCTACGGTTATCTACATGTCATGAAATAGTTTTAAAATCGAATACACACGAACTAAATTTATTAATATCTAATGGCAAAATATTATATGTTATCCTTAAAATCAGAAATAACTTCATTATAATATTCAGGAAAAACTTTTTTTAATTTAAAACTTAAACTATTAAAGTATATTCAAAATATATAATACGTTGCAATCTTTTATTATGATTATATATATATATATGTATACTTATATACGTATATGCATACTCCCTTTAAAATAATAGTTATATTTAAAATCGTTTTAATTTTTGTAGTAAAAGTATTTGAATTGACTTGATTCAATAATTGGCGTACACGAATATTACATAAAGTGGATGACTTTTGAAATAAATAATGAAATAATTAGAAAATATTCTACATATAACTCTCAATATTTTATAATTAATAGATATGTGACGTGAGTAGTATCAATGAAGAGCCACTACAGTTACTTACATATTTTCTCGAATTATTCTTAGTATCCTTAGAATTGATAATTGTTTTGAAAATAATTTTTGTTAAATATTTAAGACTTTGAGAGTTTCATTAACTTCATTAACTTCATTAACTTCATTAACTTCATTAATAAATTTATAATATAAAAGTGTTAAATTGAGTCAAAATGTAGGTATATCGTATAACGTTGGAGTAAATTGACAACTCCTTTTACTACTTTTTGACTGTTGATAATTATATTTCAACATTTAGTCAAATTTTAACTTTATATATAAGTATATAATCTCTATCCTGGTCCAATGAATTATTACAGTTAGGTTAGTACTAAAAATAATATATGTAGTTTATATTTATCATAAAAATTGAATTATTATCGAATGTATTTTTAGTTTTAATTTGATTATCATTTAGAAACGACTAATATTTAAAAACATTTTTTTGAGTTTTCGAAAAGTTGTAATTCTTTTTACAAAAAATATATCTCCGATCCAATGTCACTTGTCAATTTGCACTTGACAATTTATTAATATGTCACATAATATTATATCCTATATTATATATAAATATTATATGTAAATCTCATAAAATCTGCATTATTACTATAATAGTTGTAATGCAGATTTTATGAGATTTATCATCTTATGTTAACGGATTAACTCGATTTTCTTTGATTTTAGAATATTATTGTATATAAACTTTCGAGCTAATACGTATCGGAATCTTTTTCATATGTCAAATTAGGTAATGCATAATATCTTAAAGATCCGATCAATTAAAAAAATATAGCTAGTAGTATATATCATCAAATATTTGTGAAATAGGGGTGTTCAAATAGTAAACTACGTCTGTAGCCTTGTCAATATAATTTTATCCAAAATCTACCTGCAAAATCTACATTGCCGGATATTTCTTTTGACATATTGACACAAAGCCGACAAAACGATATTTCGGCTAAAATTTGTTAATTTGAATGGAAATTTTTGTATGTATATAAGCTATAACAGAAAAACATTAAATTATTGAATATAGAATTTTACAATTATGCAATGAAATTATTTGAGAGCAATATACTATTAAAATTAGATTAAATAACGTAACAGAACAAAAATATGGTAAAACAATTCAAACATAATTTAACTGTATTAATGTGAATTTCAATATTTTCAATGTCTTTGATATACGTATTTATCGTACAAAAATATGTTTTATTTATGTGTAAGAGATGTACACTGTGTTATACTATCACATAATTGAATAAATTAATCAAATAGTATATCTGATTTTTTAACTTTTCATAGGATAATGGAATATTTTAAAAGTTAAAATATAATATGATTTGTACATATTTCTATTATTCAATTAATATTGTTTACTTCGTAACAATCTAATTAGATAGATGACAGAACTTATACTTTATCATTCTATAATTAGTCTAAAATACTCTGCAACAACGTGGTAACGTATTAATGGTTAAGGAATATATCCTTCAGAAATTTTTAATATCCATAATAATTATAACGTTCTGTAAATTATATTTCGAAAAAACATTTCAATAATAAACTGAAAAGGTTGTAATATAGGTGTATTATGTAATATATGACAATATAAATATTGTTACATAAGATGTAGGCATATTAAAATTGATATAGTTTTATAATCACAATAAATTAATGAATAATGACATAATTTACGCCAATATTATTACTAAAAACTTCAAATAATGAAGTATGTTGATAAAAATTTATAAAGTATATTCAATTTCTTGTATGTAGTTAATATGACTTACTCTTTTTTTATATATAGTAATAACGAAATATCATATGGATATATAACCCAATTATTTTCTCAAAACTAACTATTAACATAGCATGCTTATAAATTGTATATGTATATGATTAATCTTATATTAACATGCTTAGTCAATCTTCAATGTCTTAGTAATAGTTTTTTGTTCAATGCTGGTCACTAACTGTTTTAGTTCAGTTATAATCCTTAGGTACATTATTAATGGAACTCTTTGGTTTTGATATATTTTATAGTTTACATCAAACAGGGTTTGCGTTCGTAATTTTGAACATTCACGAGGCGTATAATTCACTAAGTATAGGTATATGTTGTTACAGTTTAGCTTGAAAATATTTATTTTAAATTTTATAATGATAAATAGAATCAAACACTTTATTTAATTTGTGTTATGTTTAACCTGTTAAAACAGGAAGTAAAATGTAATAATATTATTTATTTAAAACCTGTGTCGAGCATATTTTTAAAGTGTATGTTAAATAAGCCTGTTTATTAAATTTAAGAAGTACAGAATAAGTTATATCAAGTGAAGTTATGATGCACGCAATCTTGAAACTTTCGCTTAATGAAACCATTATATTTGCTGCACTTCTTCAGTTTCTAAAAGAAAAGTTTTTCTTTTAATGTTTTTATAAAGATTTAGTTTATTAAATTGAAATGATACATGCAGTGATCAAGACTTAATTATTAGTAAAAATAAGCAAATAGAATATTTAACTAGAAATTATGTGCTTTACTTTATTTTGTCAACACGTACCTAACTGCTAAAATATAATTACAGTTTCATATTATTTATTTAAATAAAATGTTTATTTTTAATATAAAAAATTACAATATAAATTTAGTTATTATCATGCATACCTGGAATTTGTGATTTATTTGCATACAAATTATAATGGAAACAGTTATAAGATTAATATTTTTAATTATAGATATAATCAACTCTCATAGTTATATACAACTATATAAATCTAAAAAGCCATATATAAATCTTAAGCTATTGATGTCAACAGAGAATCGTATTGCATAACACACTTATTATATAATTAAATACAAAAAATAAGACTAAATTAATTGGAAAAATAACAAAGCTTTTAGAAAAAGAAATTCACCAATATTAATTTATACCATATTTGAATTGCTTTTTAACTCTAAAGATATGTTCCAGAAAATGCCATTTGCTGTTTATATATTTGCACCTATCTTAAGTTTAAGAAATCGGACAGAAAATATATTTAGCATGATTCATTAATTAAAAATAGTGTGATTATTACCGTTTTAAATACCTGGAAAGGGACTTTCCTAGTTCTGAATCTTTTTGCGCATTAAAAAATTACTTAGTTATTTATAGTAAAAAATGTCAAAATGTCAAAAAATAAACCAAATGTTGTCTTTTCACCAAATGAGTTTGTATTTTAAGCATCAATTTTAAGACAAAGATTTTATAATAATGTAATATCATGGTGGTATTAGTTATTATTTGTTGAATTGTATTCAAAACGCCACCTGCAATAATATCAATAATTGTTTTTGATGTAACATTTTAAAATTTAATATTTCAAATATATCATATAAAATATATTTGTTAATAATTAAAGAATATGTCGAGGTTTAATATTCATCGCCGTAATTGTCCGCTGTACATAATATAAGTTACATAATACATAATAAAATATAAATACCGGGATAATTTTGTTGAATAATATAATAGATATAATTATAGTTTTAATAAAGAACTTAATGTACTTTTTTTGTTTGTACACTATTTTTAATAATACTAAAGGTGGAATTTCTTTAGTCATTAATTAATTTAATTTAATTATTTGACAAATATGTGAAAATTATTAATATGTATTAGTATGCATATTTTCTAATTAAAATCATATCAATTTGTTTTTTCCAATATTTTCCAAAATCTTATTTTGTCAGATAATTAAGATGATAGTTGTTTAAACAAAAATATTATTAACTACAAGCTTTAAATTAAAAAATTAATACATTGTTATTTTTTATCCTATATCTTTTAGTTACATATTATACGTATATATACATATATGTATATATTTAGCAATATAATAGTTAATATATTTCAGCTACCTATATATATAAATGTTTTATAAATTATAATATAAGTAAAAGTTGGAACATTCATATTTATAAAATATGTTTTAGTTTTGTTTAATTTTTTTAACTTAATTTCGTATAGTATATAGTAATTAACTTTTTAATGTTCATCAGAAGTATTTTAATTTCTTTAATTATTTAAAGATGCATAGCCTAACATTTTTTATATAAGTAATAACATGTTAATCTCTATTTAAATATCTGAACGTTTTTAGACCCCGTAGTGTACAAAGTATTATTAAAACGGTAACATCCATGAAATTATTTGTAGTATTCTGTTTAAACGAAATGGGCTAAATTAAATTTCAAGAAAATTGATTGAATTAAAAAAAAGGGAGAAAAGATAAGATATTAGATAAAATAGATTTACGTAAAAGCCATTCCGCTCTTATTCAGTATTATACAAGTACTTTCCTTACGAATTCTCTTAAATTATCTCAATAGTCAAAAAAGTTTTTTGAAGATTTTATAACTTTCTAGATTATAGTAAATTTCCTATTTCATCGAAATATATTTAATATGGAGAAGGAAAAGAAAATAATCAATATTTTTCAATGAATAACCTGAATTTATGATATTTTTTTATTTCTCAGTAATTGAATTAGTAGAAGCTTAGAGGTACATTCGTTAATCGCATCTAATCGATTTAAACTTAAGATTTGTTAAATATTAATTTTGTTGAAAAGATACGCTAGTTCGTATTTGAAAGCATGCATGTAGAATGTATTCCGTAAAAAACTCTATATTTCTACATTTAATACATTAATGTACAGCAGATGAAATTCAATATTTTCAATAGAAAGAATGAATCTAATTAAAGTTAACTATTTAATTAACAAGGAATGAGACAATATTATATGTATTACTTTTTTATGATAAACTCATAAAAATTGTCACGAAAACTATTATAATTTAGTCAGTTGCTTTAAATGCATGCATATTAAAATATACAGCACAATAATTACATTCAGTAATATTATTGTTATATTAAAATTTAGTTTGTATTTATACAGGGTGTCCGTAAAGTTATTCCGCACTACCTTTATCGGCATATTATTGTGTAATCAATAATATAATATTTAAACAACTGCTATAACAGTATTATTTTAACTACAATTGTATCTGTACTTACACAAATATATTTACTTCGAATATAAAATAAATTTGTTTTAAATTTAAAAATTTCACGTGCGGAGTGATTTTTTTAATCTCTGCTAAATTGATTGGGAATATTTTTATAATGAACATTTTAACTGTTTTGTTCATTAATTACATATACGAATAAAATAATTATTTTAGATGCTTAAGAAACGATGTATGTGAAAAACTCTGCGTATTTAGTTTTCTAACTTAAATAAGTATTTACGAAGAGTCCTTAACTTTCAGAACATGTAGGTATATCTTCAGCAAATTTGAAAATGTTTTTATCAACCATTTTCCAATACATTTACCAAATCCGTAGGAATGCATATATTTTATTCTGAACCACAATTGTTTTCACTCAAAACGAGAATAACAGAAAGAGTTTAAGAAAATAATAGCAATAACAGTATATTATATAAGTAAAGTGATGCTGACCGTAGAGCAATATTTTTAAAATAATTTTCTGTTTTATTATGTACTATTATAAAATAATAATCAGTCTATCAAAAAATAAAAATAATTAATCATCTATGACTTACCTGACTAAATTTTATAATGTGGAGAACTTCATGTCATGTTATCTTTGAAGAGAGATATTTAAAAAATAAAATATTCATTTAATATGTAAATGTATGTATATATATTCGACGGCATAATAATCGAATAACATGGATTTATATTATATTTTACAATTTATTAGTAATACTATTTGTAGAAAACTTTATAATATTAAAAAAAGAGAGATATCAGTGTGTTCATAATAGTTTCAGAAAATTACTATAAGAAAGAAATCGAAAAGAAAGCAATCATTTATTTACTAACGTCAATTTCGTAGCTGTTTTCGTCCAACAACGGAGTCAACACATGTAACATTAAATAATAAATCAAATTAATTCCTTATTGATTTTAATACTAGAGTTGAAATGAATTAATTCACTACATAAGCAATTGTATGAGCCTCAGAATATATACCAAATGCCTAGTTTTAGAACAGTTATAGAATAGTAATCAGTTGAGAATTATACAGAAAACTTTTACTACAATTATGCGATCAAATTTTAACTAAAATAATATAACTAAAATAGAAAAAATAGACTCTTTTATATTACTAAGGTATATATTACTAGCAGTACGTGGAGAATTGGACAGCGCTGTTTCCAACTGTGTCCGACACCTTCAGTAGCACACAGCCCTCGATTGCTGTAAAATATAATAACAGTTCTTTAACTATTGATAAACACAATAAAATACAACACAAATTTAATGACATATTAGTTTTTGTATATTTCATAACAATTTGAAATAATACAGATATTGTTTTATATTCAATTTCACAAAATACATAGCAGTTTATGGAATATATTGCGTAATATAATTTAACGACGAACTTCATGCAAGTATTTAAATTATTTAAAAGCTACTTATTTCATTCTCTTCTATAATAAGAAAATTTAGGTACATAATAGTATACAGTTTAGGTATTTATTATGGTATATGATATTTCTATTAAAACGTCATTTTTAGAAAATATTTTAAACATTTAATAAGTTATATTTAAAATCAGAAATCTTCAAACATACAATCTAGGAAAAAATGAAATTTTATTCGAAATATTCGTATTGTTTCGTTATTTTTTCTGGGTGTTTATTAATGAGTTCTTGGTTAATATAATCTTTCTAATTTTCTAATATAATTAACGTTCTATTAAGAGAAATATACTTAACTAAAACAAAGAAAAAATTAAATTAAAATAACAAAGTGCTTCAAAAGGCTTCAATTTTCTATACACACCAATTGCAGATATTCTTCGAATTTTTATAATGATTGCTATTTTAAACCTATTTTAAAGTATTGTACACATATATAACACATGCAATTTCATATAACTAAATAAAGTTCACTTATATTAAAATATAAAAATAAGTTTTTTCCAATATTTCTGATTACTTTTATTTACGATTAAAATATGTCGCATTTTTTAAATAAAATGTCAAATTTTTTAATTATTTAAACAGATCTCAAAGTTTATTTTCAGGGCAACCCTGGTTATGATAAATGTATAAAAGTACATATAAAGGTGTAAATAATTATTTTATTTATTAACTTGTTAACAACCTTCCGTTTAGATAGAGCTGTAACCATTTGATGTAAAATAGTATGTATTGTTATTTGTATGAGATATTATTATTAGCTGTAACCATTTGATGTAAAATAGTATGTATTGTTATTTGTATGAGATATTATTATAATGCAAAAACGTAATTTCCTTAACATGTAATGATATATGCAGGCTTTATCTATTAAAAATAAAAAATTAAGCAATACAAAAAATAAAATATAGTAAAAAACTATCTTTGCCGAAAGCATTTGAGTAAAAATATCGTCAAGCCAGCTAAAATATAAATCTAATTAATTAGAATATCCACATGTAGGAAACATTTAAGAAATTTCATTAATTGAATCCCAAATTTATGATGATTGACCAATGTTTTTACCATATACACACCTGGCCATAAATAACGCGTCTACCTATATTTTTTTAGATTGCTATAAAAAACAACACAGGTAATTGTTATAAATGCAAAGGAATCTAGACCTATGGCAATAGGTCGTTAGCTAGTAAAGCTAAGCGAACTATGTAGTAGGTAATATAGGATAGTTGAA
>JAYRBW010080484.1:0-23750 GCA_036023295.1 Invenusta paracnida | reverse complement strand
TTTACGGTAGGTACCTGTTTTAACTTTTACCCATAAAGACATTTAAAAAAATCAAAAGTTCAGTGTAAAAACTACACATTTTTGGATCATATAGTGATGACAACTAATTCCTGAGATGCTCTCTCCTGCATTCTAAGTCTCAATATCTCCATTATAAAAAAACGTTCGAGCCTACGGCGCGAATGCAATGTGCTCGCTCCGCTCGCACAATGGAGTTTGATATAGCTGCGTTATTTATGTTTTGGGGAGTGGCAGCACTGATTAATATATATGCTGCTAACCAGTTAGATACTAGGAAAATTTGTGAACTTTGCTGACCAGATAAGAAGAATAACTAAACCTATATTAAAATTAAATATTAAGGCACAACTCATTCCACAACAATTATAAAAGTCATTGAAATGTGAATGTAATCTATATAGTATATCTAAATGGAAACCCCACATATTATTAAAAGACTGTTTCAATGTTAAACTATTATTGTATACAAATATTTTGATAAATGTGTTTTTAATAGGTACTTTTAGTATAGTAGGTCTTAGTTAGAAGTATTTCGAAATCTGCTGAATTATGAACTGATTAATTGTTTTATGCAATTTTGTATAGATACCCAGGTCACTACTGTACTCTATTTACTCATGATGAGCAGAGTGTCCATGAAGTTTTTCTACACTTAAACATGATGGTATCATCTGCACAACTATGTGTATGTAGTTAAAATAATACACAATGCAATTGCAGAATCAATAGTTACAGTTGCATAATCATTTGCTAATTAAATTAATATGAAACAAATTCACCTTTTTAATTATGAATTTTTTACATTTTTAAAAGTTAAACACGAAAAACAGGTTTTAACATTCTTGAGAAATAATTGCATATTCATTTTTTATTTTTTTCTATATATACTTATGCTATATTTATTTTAAATTTTATTTGCTAATAACATTGTTTAAGTTTTTAAGTTTTTAAAATTTTACATTCTTAATAACATACATTTTTTTGTACAAACATATACAACTTCTAATAATACTGAATTATCTAACTAGGATTTAAAAAGTTACAAAAAATTATTAAATATATGCATAATTTGAAACACATGAAATATTGAAGGTCTAGACCGATTTCAATGGGGATTAGGAGGGTTACATTTTTGCACACTAGGGTAAATATCTGTCTATTACAATACATTAATAATAAATAAATACATTAAATAAAGTAACAAGGTATAAACTTATTTTAATCAATAATAAAGCTCTGTAAAATTGAATCTATGGTTCTTGAAAGGAGACTCTTGTAAAAATATTATTATGTAATTGTTAAAATTGTTCAAGAGAACTGTACACAAATAGTGATATTTTTATAAAATATGTACAATTAATAATGATAACATTTAGGGTTATTATATTATGTTCAATACTATGGATTCATAGTCTACTTAGTTTATGTATTGTCTATGAATAACAATTCATTTATACATGTTTTACATCTATTTGCAAGCTTATACAGTATGGCAAAATATTTAATAATTAATATTAATTCATTTAACATTATTTTATTTGCAATGTATAAAATGATTATACTGATTTTTGATAATACTGTAAAAGTAATTTACATATGTATATTGCATAAATATGTTAACTTTTGTTTGTCAGATTTTAGACTATCTGCTTTTTAAAGAATTATGCTATTAATACTAAAGGATTATTTTATATTAAAATGTACAGTTTTCAAGAAACATAATATAACTTTGTGTGTTGTGCACAGTTATAGAAAATTGTGAATATTAATAGCAATTTCATACACAATTTTATATTTAATACAATATTACATATTTTTATTTTATTATTTGCAAATCACAAAACTTAATTGATTAATCACGTTTGATTCACTCTTTAATTTTTTGCATTCAGTGATTTGTATTTTTTAATTATTGAGCACTATTATTATATTTCTAAATTATTAAATAAGCATTTGTATTGTAATCTATTTATAAAAGTATTGTTTTTTTACTATACTAGATTTACGTTATATACATTTTTTTAATTTTCAGATTAATTGACTTTTCTACTGAATTAACATTTCCAATAAAGTTAGAGATTATTAAAATACAATATGGATGCAGCTCACACGAACACAGTCACTGATGTTCTTCAATTTTTTAAAGTAGAAGAAGAAAGTGGATTGAACGATAAACAAGTAGAAGATGCAGTTGAGAAATACGGACCCAATGGTAAATAATAAAAAACTAATATTTTCCCTATTTATAGTTAATTATCGCTGATTATTTCAATAAGTCCTAATTATTTGTTTTCATTGATTTTCTTTTTTCAGAATTACCGACTGAGGAAGGTATGTAGTATTTTCTAATAACCTTAAAACACCTTTGCCAATACAGTTTTCTCTTACTCGTATAGTTTATAACTATTTGCAACATTGTTTGTATTACTTTCAGGTAAGCCCCTGTGGAAACTCATCCTGGAACAGTTTGACGATCTATTGGTGAAGATTCTCTTGCTTGCTGCTGTGATTTCATTTGTGAGTGAATTGTTAAACCAAATAATACGTCTAGGGTTGTAAATATGTGTGTATTATGTATATTAGTTTGTGCTAAGTGTGTGTATTTTGATTTGATGTGTCACCTAACAGTATGTATATCTTCACTTTCTAGATACTGGCTCTATTTGAAGAAGGAGAGGATTCCATGACTGCGTTTGTGGAACCAATTGTCATTCTTCTCATTCTTATTATTAATGCTTTCGTTGGTGTTTGGCAGGTGAGTGAAATTTACACCTGCACTTAGTTGTTCTACCCTAGAAGGACAATATGACATAGTTGCTTAGTTGTTTTGCTTATGACACGTTTCTTTTTAATGTATACTAATAGTGAAGTTTGTCAACAGAAGTATATGTCAATTCGTTTAATTTTGATTAAGTACTAAAATCAAACGTATATTTTAAACTTCAATCTTGTTGAATTTTAACCATGTTTATGTTTCGTAATATAATTTGATTAATATGTTTGACATTATATACAACTAAACAAATATTACTATTGTCATTAATTTATCAACTAAATTAATAAACTGTTTATATCGACAGCAATTACTTATTGATTCTATAAACATTAACTAAGGTAAACCTACTTTTGCAATTTCCATGTGTTCATGTGTTGATGCATTACTTTATAAACGCGTTTCATTGTCAATTTTTAGGAGAGGAATGCCGAATCTGCAATTGAAGCTCTAAAAGAATACGAACCGGAAATTGCGAAAGTTATTCGCCGCAATCAACGGGGTATCCAGCGCATCAAAGCTCGTGATTTGGTTCCCGGTGATGTGGTCGAAGTGTGCGGTAAATATTCAATTGAATATCTAATTCGCCATGTGTGGTTTTTTATTCTGTATTGGTATCTATTGCTTATTAAATTTGGATTAAACTCCCTTTATTATTAATTGTATATTCTTTTGTGCGTCAGTAAGTTATTATTATGAATTGTTTTGAAATGTTTTCTTGTATAGTTAATTACGAAATGAGGCCTTACCGAATTTTTAGTGCAGAGCAAAAATAATTTGATAATCGACCTTTAAAAAGAGATAGTTTTAACAGAATTTGTGATTCTAATAATTATTTCACTTCTTCCTAGTACTCACGTCTCTGTATTTTTGATTTTATCCATTTAAGAATTTCGCTTTCTTCTGTGACAATTGATGGGTGAGTCTCGATAAATCGCTTTGAAAGTTTTTAGATCTATATATTAATAAATAGTAAAACATTTTAAAATAATATTGTGTCGAAATAATATATATTCATGTCATCTAGACTGTATTTTTTCTGCATTCGGTTATATCCTCTGTTTTTTCTATATTTTGACGTGATGTGTGCACGAATAGATTTATAAAATTGCACTTGGCATTATTAAATGTATTTAAAATGTATGTCCGGTTTTTATTGAACAAAATTTTACCTTCTGTTTGCATGTCATTGATTTTTAAAATAGTTATTTTGTATGTACTGCCTTTTAACACGAAAGTACATTATGGCATAAAGTTTTGTTAACTTTAATATTATACATATTTTGAGTAGTATTACGGTTAAAACATTAAATTTAATATATTTCAAACTTATAGTTGACATTGAGATTTTTTTGCTTTTCTTAATTATAAATAAATGGTTCACACACATATTCAATTGATATATATATTACTATACAATACGTATTATATTTTAAATATGTATATTGTATCGCAGTATTTTCATTCTACATGGGTAGTTTTTATAGGTTTGTAAGATAGTCCCTCACCATAAACAGTTTATATCTTTTTACATGTTTTTCAATTTTTAGGCAAGTAAACTAATCTTTTCAGTACTTATTAATTATTTGATTAGTGACTATTATGGTTTCTTTTAAAATGACTAAACCGTTTTTTTTCGTATGTAATTTTGACATAATATTATATGGTTGAATTCTCTTACTAGCACATATTTTAAACACTAATTGACCTTAAGTTAATTCATTGTACATATATATGTTGTTAACAATACACTCATTACTATAATGGTACTTCAGTAAAGCTTTGTAAACTACAACCATAAAACTTACTGCATATTGAATCACCGAAATACTTGAGCTCTTTAATACTGACATATTATAAACCGTCTATGTGTTAAATGTTT
Organism: Invenusta paracnida; assembly: GCA_036023295.1. Classification (NCBI taxonomy): domain Eukaryota; kingdom Metazoa; phylum Platyhelminthes; order Proseriata; family Coelogynoporidae; genus Invenusta; species Invenusta paracnida. The sequence goes on along the minus strand of JAYRBW010080484.1, from coordinate 19,074 downwards.
CTACTTTGAACCAGTTTGTATATTTTATGTAAATTGAATAGAATGATTGTCTATATAAATTATACTCTTATTTCTATTATAAAATATGTTTTATCTAAATAAATGATAGATTTTATTTATTCATATTTGCGACTAATTTCGTCTCACACCATCAAGCTTATTTTTTCGAGTATGCCTTATTGTTCTATATCAATTTTGTGTTTTTCTATTAATTAAGAAACGCCAAATGATAACTTGCCATTAGATGAAATTAAGTGCATATACTATTATTTTATTTTTATACTTCAAATATACATATTGAGCATATTTATTGACACAGAGTTGCAGTCGAAATTCTTATTTCTGAATGAATGAACTCTTATTACTGGGATTGAATGTAAGCTAGATTGATTTTCACGTGTTCGTAAATTTTTCTTCCAAAACCTTCTTTTTTCTTTTTCTAAAACTATCCGAAGAAGACAGTCCGGTATTAATCATGTAATTTTTGAATTCTGGATGTTTCACTTATACTTCGAAATCATGAAATTTCAAATGTTGGCAGTTTTTGGTTGTCTTGTGAGCCAGATCATCTAAGTCTTTTGGAGAAAAAAATTATTTTAAGTATGCATTTTATGAATTAATGATTTATGTGTGTTTTGGTAATTCCATTTACCAATAAAAATACTGTAGTATATTTTAATTTAACGATATGTCTGCAATTCTGATTTAAGGTCACTAAATATATTCTGTGTCTCTTATTTAATTAATTGAAATTTCCTCCAGTTGGTGATAAGGTGCCCGCTGATATGCGTCTCATCCGTATCCACTCGACGACAATTCGCCTGGACCAGTCTATTCTCACCGGTGAGTCTGTTTCGGTGATCAAGCACACAGACCCTGTGCCAGACAAAAGCGCCGTGAACCAGGATAAGAAGAACATGCTTTTCAGTGGAACCAACGTCGCATCTGGCAAGTGCCGCGGTGTTGTTGTGGCGACTGGTCTCGCTACTGAGATTGGAAAGATCCGAAATCAGATGCTTGAAGCTGCTGAAACGGAGGAGAAGACGCCGCTTACCCAAAAGTTGGATGAGTTTGGCGAACAGTTGTCCAAGGTGCAGTTAATGCTTTATTTATTTTTGTTTCTTTGATAATATCAGTATTCACGAGCTTTAGCAAAGACAGGACTATTTGTTTCACTAGAAAGCAAAACATTTTCTGACATTTTGACAAAATATTTGCATTTTTTTGTCCGATGCCTTGATACGTTTGCGTTATTAATAATAACTAGCTACGAGCTCTTTAGATATTGTGCTATTTATTTCAATTAAATAGTGAAAGCTTACAAGTAATTAACGTTATAAATAATTGCACAGAAATAGTTTCAGTATACTTATGTAAATTTAATTACTAAAAACTTCATATTTAGTTGTTTCAAGTAAACAATATCGTTAGGTATTCTAAACAATAGTTTATGCAGTCAGAATAGTAATATTAAAGAAACTACCTACTTTCTTATTAATTTCTATATCATAATAGTATATATTTTAATTACCAAATATCCTCACACTCCTATGGCAATTGGCACAGAAAAAAAGTTAAAAACAAGTTTTCCTAATGATATATCTTATACATTAAATTTTCTACCTAGACTGCGATTTTCTTTGAATGTTTTTCATCAAGCTACTTGTTGCTATAGGTATATTGTGTAAAATAAATAACTGAGGGGCGAATTCATTGACACAAGTGTGTCTGAACAGATAGGATGGCGTCTTATCGATCGTTTAGTTTTTTTCAAAGCCGATGTTCTAGAAGACTAGTTATTATTCTCCTCTCTATCTGTGCATACAAAATTTCTAAGTTTTGAGAGGGGAACTCGAGGGCGTTGTTCAATGCTTAATTTTATTTCTATCTATGCTTTCTTTTATTGTGTAGATGTGTGTATTTCACTCGATATATTTATTTACAGTCTGGTTTATAGGCAAAGTATTTCGTATTTAGTTTTATTGTAACATTAATTTTAATTGGCAATTTTTGTTACTTTTTACGTAATTTAAATAATATTATAATATATCATTTTGTTTTCATGAAAATCTTTTATTTGGATCTTTCTCTTTTAATGAAACGTTATGGCATACTATTATTATTTCTTTTGTATAATTGTATTTTGTATAATATTAATTATTGCAACTAACGAAACAGCATCTATCGTGTTTTTTCAGTCTGAATTTTCTGTCAAATTGGTTATGATTTTTTTGGTCGTATACTAATTGTTACACTTGCGCTTTGCAACATTTATTGTTATTTTAAAATGGATAGTATGTTTAAATTTACTCAAAGATGAACTATACTATATTTTTAAATATTGTGTTACATAATTTATTTTTGTCAAGTATTACATATTCATTTTTAACTAATGGTCTGCAGTTTTGTATCCTAATTAGGTTGTTTTTTATTATTATTGATTGATATTCGACTCGATATGTTTTATGATTTTAAATTCTACTTTATTATATAATTTTCAAAAATGAATAAAAAACAAAAAAATTAATGCTACGAATATTTTCATTAAGTATTTTTCACATATTCTTATCACAGTATTACATTTGGCAGTAATTAACATCCAACGCAATTTTGACTACAGCTTACTGCTCCCCTTTAAATTTACCGTTTAGCCGATTAACTATGTGTGTACTCTATTAAATTTAATCTACTTACATTTCTCCTATCATTTGATTTCCACTCTCAACTTGGTCGATCTTCCTGTATTCTATTTATTATTCTAACTGCACTAATCTTAAAACGTATTTGGTTGACTCTCTATTTTTATTCAGTTATGAACTAATTCTATATATTATTGTGTTCACAGTATATTCTTAATTGTTAATTTCTGTCAAATGTAATAATGTTATAAAAATTGGGAGAAATATTTATATTATGCACTTTTTTGTTTTTAATTCATTTTTCAGAGTTTACCAAAACGGAACTTATTGATCATAATATAATAACCATATAAATTAATCGATATAGACATAGAATAACAATCTTAAATATTTCCATTGAAAATATAGAGATTGGGGTCAGCATGTATTGTTTAAAAAAAGTATATATGTCAACTCATTTACATAATATAATTATAGAAAAGATATATTTTAAAAATATATCAATATTGTATCTTGACCACAAACTTTCTTCTTCAAATTGTTTGCCATTTGTTCAGATAGTCAATCTATATTTATAATGTATATGATAACTAAATTACATATTATTACAGAAAAACTATATATTTAAAGAAAACATAATAATATGATAATATTGTATTTTTACTATTTTATATCGTGGTAATTAAAAATATATAAGAATCTATCTTTTTACCACAAATTTTCTTATTCAAACTGATATACGTCATTTTTTAGTTATCCAAAACTGAAATATTTAAATTAAAATAAATATTTATTATAATAACCCAAATATTAATAGATCCACCGAACTTGAGCAATGCTTTTAGTTCAAATTTGAATAGCTCATTAACCTTTTTTATTTCTTAATTTTAACTGGTTGTTTGATTTTGGTAATATTACAATAATATTATAATATATGACATGTTCGGAACTGCTTATGTTAGTCTTTCAGATACATGGTTATCTTTGTTATATGATTATTCCCTTTTTATCTCTTAAATATTTTGTCAATGGATGCTGGTTCTCTGTTTGGTATTGTTGTAATTTAGTAACTATTTAGTATCATATATTCTCAGGTTATTTCAATCATCTGCGTTGCCGTGTGGATTATCAACATCGGACACTTCAACGACCCCGTACACGGCGGCTCCTGGATGCGTGGGGCCATCTACTACTTCAAGATCGCCGTTGCTCTGGCAGTGGCTGCCATCCCTGAGGGCCTTCCAGCCGTCATCACCACCTGTTTGGCTTTGGGAACTCGCCGGATGGCCAAGAAGAACGCTATCGTTCGCTCTCTACCTAGTGTAGAGACTCTGGGCTGCACGAGCGTCATCTGCTCTGACAAGACAGGAACTCTGACCACAAATCAGATGACTGTGTGTCGAATGTTTGTTTTTACTCAAGGTGATGATAGGAAACCTTCTACCCTTCAGTTTGAAATCACTGGCTCCAAATACGCACCGGACGGAAATGTGTAAGTTTTTTATTGTGACCATTTCACCATTTTATATTTAGTTTTATCCAAAATGTATTTATTGCGTATTAATGATAGATATTGTACTTTCATCGATAGATAAAGCTTAGCCAATATAATCTACTCTCCGCTTTAATAATTTTATTTTTAAATTGTTTGTCCATTTTTAAAATAAAACATATTGTGTTCTTTTTAAAATTAATTTTAACGTTCTTCTGATTACTTACTTCAGATTCAAAGACGGTCATCAAGTGAACTGCTCGGACTACCCAGGTCTAAAAGAGGTGGCAAACATCTGCGCCATGTGCAACGACTCTTCCATCGACTACAACGAAACCCGGGGTGTATATGAGAAAGTTGGTGAAGCCACCGAGACAGCGCTCACCTGTCTCGTGGAGAAAATGAACGTCTACGGACTGAACAAGGCTAACTTGAGTAAGAAGGAACTGAGCATGGCCTGCAATCACGCTATCCAGGCGAGCTATCAGAAGGACTTCACACTCGAGTTTTCACGGGACCGAAAATCTATGTCCGTGTATGCTATTCCCCAATCTTCAGCAGCGGCGGGTGGCGCATCGGGTGATGTGGGCTCGCGAGTCACTCGTAGCTCCAACGGTGGAAGTCAGACCGCCAAAATGTTCGTTAAGGGCGCCCCCGAGGGTATTCTTGACAGGTGTGATTTTGTGCGCGTAGGTGACTCTCGTGTTCCCATGACTGCGGCGGTGAAGGCAGAGATAATGGAACAGGTGGCTGCCTACGGGACAGGCCGTGATACGCTCAGGTGTCTAGGGTTGGCGACTGTAGATGAACCGGTTACGCGGTCTGAAATGAAGCTCGATGACCCCACCAAGTTTGTACAGTATGAGGTAAGTTCATTTTGAATTCCCGAATAGTATTCAAAATTTAGGTATTCTAGTTTTCTGTCTTTAGAAATATTTGAAAGATATACATATGCTTTATTTTCTTATAAATATTTTTCCTTGTTGATTTTTCTATTGAAAAAAGGAGTTTTATATAGGTTTTTATAAACTCACAGATAACGAATATTGAGGCTTCTTAGTGAAATTATCGTTACACGCCGGATAATACTACAACATTTTTTGTGGGTATTTATGAACGTGGGGATTAAGAAAAATTACATGTGGAACATGACAAAATGGCGGCACATACGAAAAATACGATATAAGATTTAATATATTACATATATACACAAGTGTATTATATGCAAAAAAATAATTAAAAGGTTAATAATTATGGCTATCACAATGCATATTCTACATCATTGTTAATTGCGTTACTATAATATACGAAAAATGTCATTATTTTACAATTTATTATACCTGGTTAATTTCGAGTAAAGCGATGAAAAAAACGGGGGTCGTATTTGATTTACTTCAAATACTTTACAGTTTGAATTATTATAATTTTACTAGAATAATTTTTATTGATTATGATATTAATTAAATATTTAATTTGTTAATAATCATGCCCATGTAATGGATCACTAAACATACCGCGGCACTAAAGTAAATGTTTATTGATTCTTATTAAATAAAATATTTTAATGTCAAGATTTTCGACATATTTCCATATAATTCTATGTGAAATAAGATATAATTTTTCTATTATTTATTATATAGTTACTATATTATTATCTAATCATAAATTCGAAATATTTTAATTTAAGAGTTATATAAAGCATTATAGACTTAAACAAATATGGATTGGTCTAAATGTATTATTTGTCAAGAAAGTTTATCGGAAAATCTTTCATGTCCAAAAAAAGAGCTACACATGATGCAATAACAGTTTATAATAATTTCTTGATTAAACACTTAAAGTATTCATTCCGTGCCAGTTCTAGTAGACTTCGATAATTTAATATTATTAATATTAATACATTAAGTTTAAATACTAATTATGCCAGATATATCAAATTTTAAACATATATATATACAAAACATACTGCGTTAAAAAACATTAAACTATTTTAAATTTAAAATTATAACTTTTTGAGTTATTTTAATCCTAATTTCATCCTAATTTAGTGTTTATCGTGTACTGTAAATCTAAATTTTGTTTGCGAATATTATATATTTCAGATTGTGCGCAAGCATTCATCACACTGTAGTCCATTACAAAGAGCATTGAAAACGAATAATTGCACACTGTGAAACTAAATTAAAATATTTATAATATAAACTTTTATGTTCTAATTAACGGTAAATTATGCAATTCACCTAACCACTATTGTTATGTAACAGGATGGATTTTTCAAAGCATTATTTATTTAAAATCCATACTTAAACATAAGCTCTTTGAATATCACAGTAAATTCAGTTATTTGAATATAATAATATGATAACAAATTCTGTGAAATGTAGATATTTATGATACAGTTAAGATATGGTATAATAATTATATAATTTTTATTATAAAGTATGTGGGGTAAATAAAATGCAATTCCCGTTTTTTATCGCTGTACCCAAAATTAACAATATATAATAATACATTTCAAACTTAATTGTTTCGTAAATTAACATATGGAGATGAATTCTGATGTAAAATATGCATTTTAATAGCCATGAATATATTTTTTTATAGTATTCTTTACACACAATTTATAACATTTTATATCGTATTTTCATATGTGCCGCTATGCCGCCATTTTATCGCGCTCCATATTCATAAATATCTACAAAAAATTGATGCTATTATCCGGCATGTAACAATCCTTCATTGTTTTCTCCTAAGCGACCTCACCAGTATAATTGAACTGAAACTTAAAACTTGACAAGGTAAAATTGTATTTGTTGCACAGTCTATTTAGGGTTATATAAATATAGGTCTGAATTAATTATCTTTAAATAATACCTATTTGTAATCAATCTTTTGGTTTAATCGTTGATCTGAATATTGTATTAAAAACTGTATAACTGAAACGTTTTATGACTAGTCTTGATCTGCTTTTAAGTATGTAACTTTGGCTGCTCTGGCACTAGCTTTACCTTCATTTTCATTTTTGTATAATAACTTTTTTATAAATGCTAAAAATTAACATCATACCATTATGATAGAAAGCTTGTATGTTAAACATCTACTCTTTATTTTAAATTAAGTATACTACGAAAATTATGTTATACTCCTCATACATAGGATTTCTTTTTTATATTGTCTTGTTCATGGCTTTAGTAAGGAATTCTCTACGAATATTTGCTCATATATCAACTGTGTTTTTCTCATTTTTATGTGTTATTAGTAGAAATTAATAATTTTGATTTGTTTATAATATTAATTAGTTGCGGAATTCATTACAAAATTAAATTAATTATTTGTAATTTTTCGAGGTAGATAATTTTAACCACTGTAACCACAATCACTACTTATAATTCATGTTATTTTTTATGTAAAAATATGTTCATAAGTTTGCGTGCAGAGTTGTCATACTAATTATGGCTATATGGACACAACAATATATCTTCCAGATGAACATGACCTTTGTGGGTGTGGTGGGCATGCTTGACCCTCCCCGACCCGAGGTCTTCAAGAGCATCCAAGAATGCCGTGGCGCCGGTATCCGAGTCATTGTCATCACCGGAGACAATAAAGCAACCGCAGAGGCCATCTGCCGTAGGATCGGCATCTTCGGAGAGGAGGAGTCAACTACGGGTCTCTCTTTCACGGGCCGAGAGTTCGATGAATTGCGTCCTGAGGCCCAGCGTGATGCCGTCAGCAAGGCTCGCCTGTTTGCCCGTGTTGAGCCTGCACACAAGAGCAAAATCGTTGAGTACCTTCAGATGGCAGGAGAGATTACTGCAATGGTAAGTTTTTTAGACTTGTTGCAGTTTAAAAAAGACAATTTTAACATATGCTATAATGTACACTCTTTTCTTAATGGCTTACCTTTCTAATTCAGCGAAATATACTTATTTACGAATTACTAATGCTTGGTAATGTTTTTTATAAATTGAATTGATTAAATAGATAGAATGTAGGAATTTTAAATATAAATAAAACTATTTGACATAAAAATACTAGAACACTTTATTTTTATTATCATAAATTTTAAGGACAAATTTTATTATTTAAATTATGTAATCTGTTTTATTTGGTTTAGCCATTTTTAAATAATCAGTTGGTATATTTATTTCATAAATGGATTTTATGAAAAACGTCTTTGTTATTGTGCGAATTATATAAAACTGGCTAAACATATATTAAAAAACAGATTGCACAAATAAAAATATTTAAATGTTTACTGCAGAATAGACTTATATCATTAAAAGGATTACAATTTACAAGTGTGTAAGCGTAAATTTAGCTGACGTTAACAAATTATAGATAAATTAGAAAATTCGTGATGCTTTAATAATAATATTAACAATATGATGCGAATTATTTTTACGTGAGCAATATAATTTTTTTTAACTATGCTAAGTTTGCATTTTACTATTGGCCTCATCAATTAGTTTTTATAGAAATTAACCTATTCTATTATTTTCTCATATTATTACAATCGATTTTTTATATTCGCGATGTGTCTGCCGAATTGCCAAAGTGCATATTATTTTTATGGCATCATCAACAGTCTGTAAAATATTGCCACTGGGCTTCGTTTCTGGTAATCAAATCAATTTAATTCAATAAAAGTTACACACATTCCGTAGTCTCTTCGTGTTATTACTCTTAACCTGCATTACCTATCATATATTAGTTTCTCCTATATCTACTCTATATAAGTACAGCAACCGGGACCGATCATAGGTAATGTGAATATAAATTATATAAGACCTCCAACTGACAAAATTACTGCCAATGTTGTGTATATAATCTTTTTCTGTGCAACTGTATTCACACATTTGCTGGAAGTCGTAAAACATAGTAGCTGTCTCTAAAAAAGACGAATTGAATATTGGTATCGAAATATAGGCGACATTTCTTGCAAATATATTCACAGGGTTGTTGTGGATCATATATCACTGCTTCCTGCCTGGTTTATGTAATGGAATATGGGCATTGTTTTTATGGCTATAAACTGACTATATATTTATATATGAATAATAATATGTGAAGTGTTTTTTATTGCATCGTCAATTGCCAAGCATATAAGATCGTTAGTCATGTTACCATGTTTCGATGCTTTTACACGTTAAGGGTATTATAATATTTAAAAAAATGTGAAACTTTTTCTCCACAAAATGTACCATTTTAAGGTAAACTGTTGTAAACTGATTTTCTTAAACAACATTACATTTCATATAAAAATATGTGGTGTTCTATTTAGTTCCTAACACAATACGCTTTATGCCACCCATCCTGGCTGTAAAATTTAACTAAGTAAAAACCGTTATAATTTTTACACAAATACAAGTATAAACTTTTTTTAACCTACACCTCAAAATTAAATTTGTAATGTTTTTTTCGATGATAAGTGATTTTTGGATATGTTATGCTGTTTACGCTAATTTGGGTTAGTTTTTCACAGATTTTATCGTTATATTCAGAAGTTGGTATATATTATCTATTATTGAATAGCTTTTAATTTATTCATCAATAAGTTTTACTAAATAATCTTCTATCTATCACGATATTTTAAAATTAAAAATACCTACACTTTAGATATTATGTTCTATCTGCATCGATTTAATTTTTCCAGTGATATTAAAAAAAACCTAATATATTACATTTCCTACTTTTATAGCATATTTGGTATAATTTATTATGAGTAGTCTTTAAAAGTCTTTACCTAAGTTTATCGCCTAACTTTAAGTAAATTCTTCTCACTTCGCTTTGTAGACAGGAGACGGTGTGAATGATGCTCCCGCCCTCAAGAAGGCTGAAATCGGTATTGCTATGGGAAGCGGGACCGCTGTGGCCCGTTCAGCCTCGGAAATGGTTTTAGCTGACGACAACTTTAGCTCCATTGTGGCCGCTGTTGAGGAGGGCCGTGCCATTTACAATAACATGAAACAGTTCATCCGCTACCTTATCTCCTCCAATATTGGCGAAGGTTCGTGTTTAGTCCTGAGCTACTTAAATGTGTGTACAGTAACGTACCACCAAAAGTTTAATAAGTTATTTGCTTCAATACAATTAAGGATATTTGAATTTTGAAAATCTAAATAACTTCAAGTGAAATATTGTGTCGATCTAAAGTTGGGTGGCCAATTGGGATGCCTGATGTAACACCAAATTCGTTATATAACTATTTTTTTACAGTTTTACCATATATTTTTTAATTTTGGTTGTATGATTAGTTCAAGTGTCCTTATCACTTAACCCTGTTTTTAAATAGTTGAATATTATATAATTGAAAGGTATCAATAAAATAATGTCAATAGGTAATGTTTTATAATTTGCTCTACCACATATTCTATGAAAACTGCTCAACATAGTCTTAAAATTCTATTAATTGTGTTAAATATCTTTAGCTACACATTTTTATACTAAATTATAATAACCAAATTATTGGATTGAATATATCTATGTTCGCTTAGTTATGGACAACTAGATAATCCTAACGGTGTAACAGGAACGTAACGCTATGTTTGTACTTTTGTTAGAATCATTCATGTTTGTGCCTTATCTATACAATATGTAAATCTGTTTTTATTTACATTAGATACCATAACATTGTATAAATAGTGCTTTCTTCGTTTTATTCTTTCATAAAGTGTCCTTATATATAGTGAGTTAGAGAGTCTGCAGATACAGCACCTCACTTCTCACTCAATAAACAACAGTAATGCATTTTAAAACTCGATTCAGACATCTGTTTTTCTCCTATAATTATTTCTGAATCATTATTTGAGAATTACCACTTACAGTTCCTTCAAATTGTTGGTTTCTTTATAATATTTTGTTACCAGTTATGTTGCTATAGAACTTACCTTCGTTTATACATTAATAATTAATTTATTGTTACGATTTAATCTGCACATTTTTAATGACCCAATTCTTTAATTGACTTTTGGAATGGGTAGATTGTAATTCCGAAATCTGTGTATATTTTTACCGAGATGTATTTTTGAATAATAACGCACTCTTACGGTATATTAGGTCTGTTAACTGCTATTATATCTAAGATCTTTATGTGTATTCATGAATTAGAAGTATAACCTTATTTGTGGTTTTAAAAACTTATAAATATAAATATTTTATTTAGCGTCAATAATTAAAAATTTCGCAGTTTTAGTGCTATTAATTCTTCAGTTAGTATTTTTTTAAATCTGGTGGACTTTTTCGACATTCTCTTTTAAATGAAATAATGTTATTGATGTTTTATTTTATTCATACATTTGAAAATATTATAACTTATTTTAGTGTGTGTCGGGCATTATATTATTGTGGCATTATAATTTTATGTACATTGGTTTGAACTTTTGAATTTTATATGATAATGTATTATATAAAAATGCATATATAATTACGTATATTCTAATCTATTCTATCCATGTTTAGATATTAGAAATTATTTTATCTGTATTTTAATGTATTTCTTATAACACTGTGTTATTGAATCTATATTATGGCAATATATATGTATCATTAAATTTAATAATTGTATGCATTAGGTATATAAAAATGCAGCACTTTATGCCCATATCCTTACTCAAATTGTCATTCTTAACGGTATATTTCTACTTTTAGGCGGCACTTAAAGGTTATTACAATCATGATATTATAGTAAATAAATAATTTACATTGTAATTTAACCTATTTTTGCACTGATATAATGTTTATACTAATTTTACAATTACAAAATATTATAAGTAACTGGTGTCAATATTACAATATTATCTAAAACTGATATACCAATTAGGCAACACTTATGTTAGCATAGAAATGTTTGATATATTAGCTCACAATTGTTTTGTTCATAAAATGTTATTGCTTATGATTTAATACTTAGATTACTTCCAATATATTTGAATATTTATTTATCAATTTAATGACTTATGCAAGTGTATTATATCTGGCGTATATAATATACATTCTATACATTTTCAGAACGATTGAAAATGTATACAATGTTGTATATACATATTATATATATTGTATATATACAATGTATAATTTATATTATATACCAGTATCAATCTATACTGTTTAATGTAGTTTTTTGTTGTTGTAATATTGCTAGTAAAATTAAGAAAATACAGGATGTGATTTATGTTTTTTCTGTTTCTAATTTTAGGTCGTATACGTTGCATGTTTATAGTTTGTATTTTTTAATTTCGTATGATTTTTTTCCTGCTGTTACAATTAACAAAACTATTATGTACGAGCCTCTATCTAACTATATTCTCCGACCCGACCGTGCAGTGGTAAGCATCTTCCTGACGGCAGCCCTGGGCATGCCCGAGGCTCTCATTCCCGTCCAACTACTTTGGGTGAACCTGGTTACTGATGGCTTGCCCGCTACCGCCCTCGGCTTCAACCCGCCTGATCTGGATATTATGGACAAGCCACCACGCAATCCTAAGGAGGCTCTCATCTCTGGCTGGCTCTTTTTCCGCTACATGGCCATCGGGATCTATGTGGGTGCCGCTACTGTAGGTGCTGCCGCCTGGTACTTTATGGTCAGTCCTGACGGGCCCAAGGTCAACTATTATCAGCTGGTGAGTTTACTTAAGTCTGACTCGTTGTCGCCATTTGTGTGTTAGGTACTTGCATCTTTACTGATTTATAACAGTCTTTTAATAAGCAGAAATTAAGGGTAGAATACGAAAGGTTTATTTAATAATTTACTAATCTCACTATTTTAAGATAATTCGTTTTATTTTTATCCATTTCTGTATTTCTGATATATTTTTAATTTTTTTCTTTAGTTATTCTTTTTAATTTATTCATAATGTGTAACATAGTATATTATATTTTATGCATATTACTTGTAAAATATATTCCTTTATGTTTCGATAGTATCTATTTACAATAATTCAAATTCTCACCTCATAATATTATAAAATAAAGTTTACATGTGGTGAAACTTTTATTATAAGTAAAATAGCCACGTGCGTCACATACGCATGCATGTATGTCGCCGCGTGCTTTTTGACTGTTAGTTGTAGCTCGCTATTTCTTATGACCCCTTGAACCGACGAAACAGATCAATACGTCATTTACTTCATTCCAATCTAACGTGTTGGTTATATGCTGACTAATAACTCTAGAAAATCAATTCTATGTGTTCACTGCTTATGTTCGCTCAGATTTTAGCTGATAGTCGGTGGAATATAAAACTACTAATATAATGCAATATTTTAGTATATACTAAATTTAGCTGAAAATAGTGGTTTTATGCATATCTCCTATAGCAATGCCATAGAGTAATTATAAGAGTTTTCACTCTTATTGATTTCAAGTGCATCGCGTTGTACAGTTTTGTAAATATAAAATCGTTTTATGTTAATGAATTTAATGTATGTAGACTAAAAGTAGTGTTAAATATTTTTATTAAATTCATTAATTTAAGAGTAAATATACATATTCATACAATTTTAACATACGTAACTTGTCTGTAATATATAATTCATTGCCTGTGTATCTAAAACTGTATAAACTGCATAAACGATTTAATTGCTGTGAATTTTAGAAACATTATCATGCAAAACCTTTTTGGTAGACGAATAGTAGTAAATATAAAACTGCATACAGAATCAATAAGAGTTGAAACTCTATGGGCAATGCATTAATTATATATACATTCCTGCAGTACAAAACAGCACTGATTGATACAGCTCGTGTACGAAATTATAGTTTTTGTTCATTATTTATTAAACAAAAATATGTTTTCTTTTAAACAAACACTTCAACTTCACTAATATTTAAACTATATACTTATTTATAATTTCATGAGCTTTTTATAATATTCTTTATTAATCTACCCTCGAATGTTTTAAAATGCGACATATATTGACATATTTGACATATATTATATATCAAAGATTACATATGATTTCTTATTCTATTACTTTGCATTATTCTATTTTATTTATAGACACACCATCTTCAGTGCTCTGTTGAACCTGAGAAGTTTAAGGGCATCGCCTGCAGCGCCTTTACTGCTCCCAAGCCCATGACAATGGCACTTTCTGTACTGGTGCTCATCGAAATGCTTAATGCTATGAACAGGTACTTCCATTTTATTCTTTAGAAAATGCATTAATTTCTTGTTCGTTAAAATATATTATATTATGTATGTTAATGACTGCTATAGAGATATCTGGAGATGAATAGGCTAATTTATTATATTTAATAGCATAAATTATTTATGCTTAGCTTACTAGCAATATTCGAATAAAACAGAAATTTTGACTTCACTTTACAGTTGCAATCATCTCGTACGAATATTTCTATTCTAAAAGTTCGTTATGAATTAATTTAATACGTTATATTATGTCCTTGAGGATTAATTGGATATTATGGACATTACTATTATGTCATATTTATGTTTTCTATTATAATATGGAATAGTATTATATAGCATAGTCATAACTTTAAACAGATTAGTTTAGTTATCATTTCTTATTATATGCAATATTACATAATATATTTTAGAAGCATAATAATATAATTATAATTATATTATACTTAGCATAATCATTATTTTAATCTTTATAACTACTTGAAGAATATTATAATGACGTATGTGTCTAAACGTGTGATTTCTAATACATAATATAATTATATTATAATAATATATAGCGTATTATAATATAGCATAGCCATAACGTTTAAGAAGTTTTAGTTAGTACCTACTTATTATACACACTATACTATATTGAAGCTTAATATTCATTATTTTATCGTATGTATTTGTTATTATTTTAATCTTAATAACTTTCAAAATATTACAATGACGTGTGATTCCACTATGATGATAGAAACTAAACCTATAAATATTTTTATTCAATGTTTATATACGTCATCACTATTTTTCAACCAATCAGATAGGCCCACGTTGCTTTACTATAAATAATCAGTTTTACGGGTTTCGTGTGTACCTACTCAGTAACTGAGTCAATGTTGGTATCTAGTAACTTTTATCTTTGACTAATCTATATTTTTTAGGTTTATTAACTGTTACATATTTATACATTATAATAGATTTTTTAAATAGTATTTAATATTGATTATTTTCAGTATAAATCTAGTTAACTAGACTAATAGACATGTGACTTAACCTCGTATATACGTAGGTAGATATTCTATTTTCTCTTGTATGATTATTTTTCAGTTTATCGGAAAATCAGTCCTTGTTGGCCATGCCACCATGGAAGAACATTTATCTCATCTGAGCCATTATACTCAGCATGTCTCTTCACTTCCTTATTCTTGAAGTCCCCTTCCTCTCGGTAAGACAATTTCGCGTATGCTCTAACTTAAACCCAAATGCCACATAATCTATAAGTGACGTATAACCAAAAATATAGACAGAAAACATATATTTTTTGACGTTATCCCTATATACATTATTATTTACAGGTGATGTTACATTTTCATTAATTAGATAACCATTTAGACATTACTGTTTACGGTATTTAGAGTCTTTCATTTTATTAGTATCTCTGTATGTCAGATAATATACTCAATTTAAAATATTTGTTTATAGTATTTACGAACTAATAGTGTTACGGCACTATAAATGCACTGCCTATTATATAAGTCACACAATTGAGCAGAGATTCCAAATTCATAAACACAGAAAATATCAATATTACAACAATGAAAAATGTTCTTAATATCTATATTGTATACTTGTATACTCGTACTTGTATACTTACACACTGTAGTACATTTACATGTGGAATTTTTGAGAACTGAATTGAATAGGTAGGTATAAGTATTGTATATTTATTAAATTTAATCTTATATAAAAAATAGTATTACGTCTTATTTAATGCAGTTAATTCAAGTGTTCATTTACTATATATTTATTAGTACTCAAAACATCAATAAATGGATTTACAACATTTAAAAAGTATAATTATAAATTAGAATTATTTATCAGATACTTTGATTAAATTATTTCAGTTGCTACAATTAAATGAATTTCAGTACTGCATAATTTAATTTACATATATATAAATAAGTAAGTTATCCAGATTTGGGGCGTTTAATAGATTTAATGATACATCGCTGGCGTGAAACAATAAAATATTTTTTGAACACCTTTTTCTGAATAATGAATTAATTATATTATCTTACCTAATGTTTTTAGAAAATACTGATTATTTTTATAAAATTGTATTTATATTACATCTATTAATTATTGCTTTTTTAAGTGTTTTAATAATTATATATACTACGCGTATTTTTTTATACGAGTCTATGTAGAAGTAATTGTTATATTTTCAATCTTTTACTATACTTTTGATTCATAAATCGTTTTGACATAAAAATAAATGCATTTTCTTAATAATAATTATATATACATATTAAGTAACAAATTGTATATTGTTATTATACTTTAACTTTAAACAGCCATAATGATATCTATATATTAAAAAAAACATTGAAATAGGTACTTACAAAATGTCTGCTGTATTTATTGTATTGTGCTTGGATTGTGCACATAAAAATATTGAAGCGTTTATTTTGGCACATACTTTTTAAAATTAAATTAAATACTTACCGTTTTTATTATTATTCAGATAGTATGTCACAAGACCAAATGAATAGTTTTATTAACTTTTTATTCTATTCAATAATTATTATTATTAAGAAAAAATCGAAGAATCAGTTTAGTATCTAACAAGAAAGACCATGTGAACAGTTAGTTTATTATCAACTTTCTATTCCTATTTTTTCATTTTCCCCTCTGTAGAAAGTGTTCCAGATCACACCACTGAACATGCGGGAGTGGACGGCTGTACTCAAGTTATCCATTCCCGTGCTTCTACTCGATGAAACCCTCAAGTACTTTGCCCGGAAACACTCCGACAGTCGTACCCCAGTCAGCCATGTTGGTCTCATTGGCATCATGTGGGCCGCGTTCGCAGCCTACCTCTCATACAGTCCTCTGTAAACGACCACCACCCCCCACACTTCCCACCCGCTGTATCTCACTACCACCACTCAAATCACACAGTATCATAACACACAATAATTCTTACACTGATATACATAATAATATTATCTATGTATGTAACATTATAGGTTCACAAACAAGTATTTTTAGGCAAGTAGTTTCAGGAATAGAACGCAACTACTGACTGACTAACTTTCAAATGTGTGCGCTGCTCATCAATGACAGTAATCCACGATAATCTTCCTGTACGCATTAATCCTATTGTTTTGATATTATGCAGGCCTCATTCTCACACTTTCTCAAATGTATGTATCTAAAAAATATTCTTGCTGTTTTTTCCTGTACTACTAGTAAGTAGCCATAGTAATAAATATATAATTTTCTATTTGTAATACTTTTCTGACTCACAAATCTCAGTATCCCACTTTCTTTTGTATATTTGCAGGTGTTCCAATGACGCCGTTGTTGTAACTTACCTCGAATTACCTCTAACCCCATCAACATAATTATTCATATTGTTCCTTCTCTCTTCCTTAACATGTATATTTTTATATCTTTAAAGACAACATATTAATTTCCCTGTTTTTCAATATGATTCCATGTGCTTCTTTTCCTTTATACATTGTGTGTTGTGTTTGTTTGTAAAACGGAATTCTTTATGAATACTTTACCCGCCGTTGCTACTGCTTTCTATTTAACTAGAAAGCATTTTTCACATCACTGGATTTGTCTTATATAACATATATTATTGTCAAAACTAATGTTGATTCACGTTGGTTACAAGGGATTTGGTATATGCCTTCTGTTTTACTACCGGTTCAACTTCAGCGATTACAAAATCTATCGTTGTTTTTTATTATTGCTGCTAATTTATTTTATATAATATAGCTGAATACTCCCCTTTGAATGAAATATCCAATAATATCTGTATAATAGAATCCAGTATTTGTAGCATCTGTGTTATTGTTTGACCAGGGCGCCTACTTGTATTAAGTAATCATTAGTCTAGCCAGTTTCCATTATGATAACATGTACACAATACAAAAATTGAACTATGTATTATAAAAAGGACTATTTATTAATTTATCCATTAAAACTTTCCTCTCTTCTCACTCATTTGCGTGTAGAACTATCTCCTCTTTTCTTCACGTGTAACTCTGTTGTTTTTATGGCTATCGTTTCCATCATATCCCTCACTGTATTTTATGTATTTGTGTGTTGTCTGCTCATATAGAATGTGTAAATCTTTGTTTCCGTTTACGAATGTGATGCAAATACATCTACCTATAATAAATAAATCTGTAAGATATGTGTCTTTTGATTTTGTGTTTTAATACACACAGTACTAAAAAGATAACATACGTTAGTTAAAGATATTTAAAACTGTCGCCTTAAATATTACAGTAGTAATTCAAGATATAAAATCGATTTCAATAAATTATAGCAGCTTTTAGGTGTATTGGCTACATTAATACCGTAATAGCTGTAAATATTCTTCGGTAATTCATCAACAATGTTTCAATTAACCAACTTTTTCTGGGAGGTTACATATTTCAGTGTACATGAGTCAAGAATTTTTGTAAATACTGCCGTGCTACGACAAAGGCGTAAATCGAAAAAAAC
Organism: Invenusta paracnida; assembly: GCA_036023295.1. Classification (NCBI taxonomy): domain Eukaryota; kingdom Metazoa; phylum Platyhelminthes; order Proseriata; family Coelogynoporidae; genus Invenusta; species Invenusta paracnida. The sequence continues at coordinate 287 of JAYRBW010080484.1, read as the reverse complement.
GAATTTTCATTTTATTTCAAAAATGCTTATATTAGTGTCCTTTTCATCTATTGATAATATCCTTCTATGACCTATATAACCAGAGATATACTAATAAAAAACAACGTATGTCGCCTGACTATTTAAAATTACTATGACAAAAAAACTTAGCTCCTTATGCTACCACAAAAAAGCGTATATCCGGAGTTACGCTTTTCTGTGGTAGTAATTAAATCTGATGTCCGATTACAAAATGTTGATGGTGTTTCAAATTTAATTCACCAAGATAACAGAATATCCCTTCGCCA